>DWJZ01008430.1:0-11364 GCA_018249125.1 Asbolis capucinus
AGTCCATAATGTTTTCTTCTTATTCGGCTACAACATCAGAAAATAAATGTTGAGCGTTTTCATTGTAAAGAAAAACTTTTGAAAGTGTCGCTCGCCGTCAGCTGCTGCTACTATTGTAAACATTATTTGGTTTATCTTGCAGTGAATTAAGGTATTTTGTGTTCCTGGGAGTTATATAAGCGTTACGATCAGAATTGACCCTATCGAAATTAGTAAAGTATAATACATTTTTTTATTTATTATTATTTACAAAAAGCTTCTAAAACATTACAGAAAAATACACCAAATTCGTTTTATAGCTTCGCAATATAGTGTCTTGTCGTGCTGAGAAATTTGGCAATGGGTGTGCTAAATATGGCGATGAACTGGTTCCATGCCACTCGGCATTGAGCATGGTTCGCGTCATTAAGGGTGACTCCTTTACAAGGACTAATCTGCACCTAGCCCTGAAACAAGATTACAGACAGGCGACGACGAGCCTGTACAGCATTGTCTGGAACATTCAATGAGATGTGCTCCTAAACTGACGGATTGCAGATATTTCCCCTGATTTAACGTTAAAATTAACATTTAAACATTAAATTATAAATGTGATGAGCACAGACCACGAAAGAGACAGTGAATATTAAGAAGCCAATGAGATAATTGAATTGCTGCTATTTGCGATAATAACGGAAAATAGACTTAATTAATTTGTAACAAAATCAGTCCACCGGCTGATGGAAGTATTAAATTTGGCTTCAAATCGTTAATTCCACGGCACAATAATCTCTAACTGTTCTCTTACAATTAACTGTTTAGCGTCTGTTATAAGGTACTCGTCTCAACATTCATTCCAGTGAAAATTTTCTCACGGTTTTGGAAAGTAAACAGTCGTCGTGCTTTCTTTTTTCAGGTGAATTATCTTCGACTACCGTCGTTTGCTAAATATTGTCCATCTCTAAATTTCTACATTTCACACTTGAGTGATTTTTCAATATTTTTCTATTTCTTTTTAGTTTCGACTGTGAGAATCAATCTCATGTCAAAAGTACTCTTTCGATGGAAGGTTTTTACGAACGAGATGATTATTTTAAAGATAAATATGCGTTTTATGTACCTACAGCCGCACTTGTAAGTGAAATGAGCTATCTGTATGTGTGGTTCCTTTCCAAATTTTCTTCCGACACGGCTTCCCAAAGTGTAACTTGTGAAAAATGTATGTTATGTGAATAATTAAATTCTTAGTATGTTCTAGAATTTTTTTATATTTTTGTCCTGATTTCTACTTTCTCACCAAATTATAAATAGGAGTAAATTATTCTACTATATTAATTCAATTATAACATGATTTGATTCTGTTTAAAGTCCTGAGTCGCTGAACTTTCCTCTTGATTTCCTGAATCATAAGAAGAGATTAGTGTTCTGTAGCATATCAATAAATTAGTTAAAGCCGTACTTAGATTAAAACACAAGTGTTGTTTAAGAATAATCTTCGTTTTCTTAAATGTTCCATACGTAATACGTATCGTAACGTATCGTTGCCAAAAAGAAGATTATCGTTAACAATTGAACTTTCATTTTGTTGTTTGACTTTCCTGTAATAATATGAGGTAATGAGTTCGGAGCGAGAGACCAACTCCGGTAACACTGGTAGCATCCAACTTGTCAATGGATTCCACGGAATGAAATGCTATTGTAAAAGATCTTTCATTCCAAAACGAACGATTGGAGAGGTGGCAAAAACCTGATTCTTATTACCGAGGCGGAGGAGCGATATTGGTTTGGCGGGAGCAAATGGAGTTTTTATATAGTGCAACCTACGTCAGAGGCTATCAATGAAGTCCACTATTCTGTTTGTGTTAAGTCATCGCATTTTAATGAGCCGTCGATGACAAGCTGTATGTGTAATAGACTCACGGTGTTGTTCTGTTTAGCGCCGAATTTTTTATTCCATCCTGGTCTGGTCTCGGGATGTGAGGAATCAAAAATAAAGTGACCGACTTTTTTACAGCTCATTTTTTAGCAGACATTCTTCGGTATCCTGCTCGATTCGTGGAGCGACAAATTAACTTGTTGCGTTCGAGAGGAAGACGGAACATGGCCGAGTGCGTGATGAATCTTCTGGGTAAATTCAAGCCCATTTCCTAATATCCTACTTGTGGTGATTTTGTCCTGTATGAAGATCCAACCTTCTACTATTTCTATGTCTCGGGAAATACTCGTATCCAGAAATATGGAAATACTACAAAACGGAGAATACTTCATTATATTGAGCATAATGCGTAGGTTCGAAGTAAAGTTCGAGTAAGCTGTTAGGGCTATAAAATCTTGTAGGTGCCGAAGAAATTCCACAACATGGCTCAGTTTTTCTCCCAAAAGCTTTCGTACAACTTATATAGACAACGACAATCATCGAGTTCTTTGATTTTTGCTTCACTTTCAGTTTGTAAATTGGTTCAATACTATGGAAGATGAATCTTCATCAGAAATAAACAGGCTATTATAACCTTTTTTAACTGTTGACGCCACATACAATCAGAATCTTAAACCTGGCATTGCATGGTCATTCCTAATGTCATCGTCTTCGCAGTCCACAGGCCTGCTGCTGAACCCTCTCCTACAACAAGTACCTATTGAGGTCTAAGACGCTAAGTTTGTGTGTTGTTTCGCCTGGCTTAGCCTGGAGTCTCCATCGTAACACGACCCTGCTCTGGGAGCACAGCACTCCGACTAAGTTTGTATGGAAACACTTCAGTTTTTTCACTTACTTACGACATCTAATTTTTTTTTGGAGAAATTTTCACTTATTCTTTCCAAATTCGGTGACCAGGAAAAAACATTTTTACTATCCGAAGTAATATAACAAAACAGCCCATTTCAATTTCAAGTTTCTAATGTATATAGAGGTGAAAGAATTTTCGAAATCAGTGGATTACTTCTAGACTTTAAATAAATAGAATTTTCCTTGCTTTATATCTTCTTTCTTCTTCCTTTATAATAGTATTTATTTTATGTTGATGGCTGTTACACACAGCGCACCTGTATACGTGCACAATAGCAGCTCAGGAGCTCTCGTTAGTGACCAGCATTTAAACCAGAGGTCGGCATTCTTACATGAGGGCCACAAATGTTACGAGGATACTGTTGCAGCTTATATTTCATGTATCGTCGTCGGGAGGATCACAAGAAACGCCAATTTGTGCCGTGTGCATGGGGGCTGCGTGGGCCGCCCTACAACGGCGTACAGGCCGCATGCGACTCGCGGGTCGTCAGTTGTCGACTCTGGTTAAAACCATTAGATTTTCATAGCAATGGTTTGTTCAATTTTCCACCAAATCTGAGCAGCAGGTGTCAGCATGGCCGCCGGAAGCGCTCCGTGCCCACTGGAGCGACAACATCGTTACCGACCCCTGTCACTCCTGCCTCATTTCCTCTGTTTTTTACCCCAATTTTATAATGACCATCACTCCTTTCTCACAGGTCTCTAGCTGGTTCACTTTCATGATACGCTCGGCGTAATTTATTCAATATCTGACTATAGGATGCAGTCACTTCAAATTTGTTCGGTAATTATTAGTTATTATGCCAAATAAATATATGTATATAACAATTGACTGTTCCGCTTTTCATTGTAACAGAACACAATTACAAAAGAATTCTGTAACGTCGATTCAATGAAACGTGTATGTGCAATACGAATATGGTAGACGTGAAATTTTAAAGAAGTACGTACAAGAGAATATGATGTATACCCGGAAGAGAAGATGTGAAATAGAAAGGAGATTAATAGATTATAAATTTTAAGTACCATTTCGAAATTTTACCATGCGAGAGAGGCAATGCCGTATATTAATAAGTTCAACTGATGGTATTCGGACTACACGCAGACATGTTTTGTCGTCTATATTAATATTACCTTCCGTCCGCGACTTTGTCCGCGTGGAATACAATAAATACCCTCTTTAACAAATACAAACAACGTGATAAATGAAGAAGCACTCTACCGATGTTGTGTAAACTTCACATAAAGCATCACACAAACCATCACATGAACTATCTGCTGAATAGTCCGACCACAGCCTAACCCTTTGGTTTGGATACGTGAGCCCGTTCTTGAGTTATCAAATTACAACGAGAAGTGACATTGATTTACATATGTAAAGATTATAAAGCTGAAGAGTTTGTTTGCTTGAACGCGCTAACCTATGGAACTACTCGTCCGACTTGAAAAATTTTTTCAGTGTTACATAGCCCGTTTATCGAGGAAGGCTATATGTATGTATACCTTCACGCTAAGATCAATAGGAGCGGAGCACCAATGAAGAATGTCTCAAATCGGGGGATCTTTTTCCTATTGAGAGCTTTCGCTGCGTGCGCTGCGCAAAAATAATGTATGACAGAAATGAAACCGCGGGTTAAAGTAAGCGTTAGCCCTAAGTAACTATTCCACGCGGACAAAGTCGCGGGCGGAAGCTAGTTTCACTATAATAGTTGTATTTGAGATGTTGACACATTTTAAATATAGTATACGGTCTTTTTGACGTCAATAGTTTCGGTATATCGGGCTTCACGTCAATCTTCTTGTGTGAAGAAGTATTACTGTGTTACGATCACAGTTGTTACGTCGGTATATAAAATCATCACAAATTATAGTGACGTCGCAAAAACAAGTTCCCGTGCATTTTAAGCTTTTTCAAATCGCAATCCTTCGTCCTTCCGAACAAGTTTGTATTTAGTTTTTGTTGGCTCCGACGAGACATCTAGGTATTTCTAATATCCGGTCAGCTTTAGTCATATACGCCGACGAATTAAATAAATAAAAGATCTATTCGTTGCTTACCTGTTTTGATTTTTTTTATTTATTATTTTAACGTGTTTAATATATATTTAACAATAACACCCAAAAAGCACATAAACAATTTTATTTCCTCGTTTTAACAAAGTCAAATTATATGAAGTGGACTTGAACCGGCTGGCTACAATACCGAGAAAACAAATCAAGTGTATTTGTAATTAGATGTGTTAGAGCGGCTGCCGCGTCTGTCTGCGTGACTGTGTGGCTGTGTGTGTGTATAAAAAGTGTTCTATCGGTCGGTCCGTCCTTTGTTAAATAAATTAGTTTCGGTGTCTACCAAATTACGCCTCGAGCCTATCTATATGTAGAGCGCATTCAATGTCGCCAACAAAATATGCTCCACCTATTCTAAGTTCCGAATATATTAACATACATGAGGAGTTGTTACAAACCGGGCTCTGCAACAATACTAGATTATACATTATTTAAAAAGCCTTTAGTACACTAGTAGCCGAATACTATTTGTTTTCATTGATTTATTCATGGTCACAGCGAAGATAGAAGGCGCCGCGGCTGACGGTCCTTTTGAAACGGTTCTTATTCGAATTGGTAATGAGACTTTATGTGAAAAGTTACAAAATAACTCACGTGTTGGTACTTAACTGAAACCGAATAATTGTTTAACGCCTCAGGAATTTAGAAAACAAATATAATACCGGCCTTATTTGTGGCACACGCGGGAATGTCGCGGCCGGGCCGGCTGACGGAAGGCAGCGTCTCTTCTGGCATGTTTAATGAACGCTGGCGGCTGTTGATACGACTTAGCTCTCCGACGTTCTGATCTAACAAGACCAGACCAGGGATCGACAACCTTCTGTTGTAGGACTACAAATGTTGTGAGGATATTGGTACGACACTGTATGTGTCGTACTCGAAGTGAGGACCACAAGAAACGCCAAGTTATGTGAAGAAAAACTTGTTTAATTACAATATCAATTTATTAAATAAATTCGATTTTACACGTACATTATTTGTTATGCCTTAACTAATTGTGTATCTGCACCTAGTGTCCGGAGCTCCATAGTCTTTTTTCCTAAGTGATTACTGCTGTGAACACCAGGTTGGGGTGTCACAAACGCGTTGCCAGCCAGGACGAAAGGGGTACTAACCGGGGAAGTATAAGAAAGAAGGGAAGCCGTACATCGCTGTAGCAACCGGGGCCAATCAATAACCCAGGTATACTAACGTATCGCTTCAAGAGGAGAGCAAGAAGTAGAGGAGAACTGGTTCTCCCTATCACCTATCTCTCCCACTCTCCCAACTATTGATAATCAGCAGTGACACTGTAATGGTTTGCATGTTGGTATCTGAAGGTCCTGAATTCTAATCCCGCGCCTTTTATGATATCCTGACACATTCGTTTTTGCTTCACCGAACGAAGCGCTTCGCCTCTTTTGTCATCTTTTATCGTCCCTACCGCGAAGGACTGGAATAAGTTGACTGTGTCGGTGTTCCCGATCGATTACCGTGTAAATGTCTTCAAAGTCAGTCAAGAGTGAATAGGCTTCTACTAAGTTAGTGCGCTTTATAATCAAAGACTTCATCACCACTTACCAGCAGGTGTGATCGTAGTCAAGCACTAACTTATTTATTGTAAAAAGAATATTTATTTGTATATAGTGTATATAAAGGTATAAATAAACATATATATATATAAATGAAATTGAATTTCCAGAAAAAACTATTAAAAATGAGATTGAAGAAAAGTTCTAGCGAAGAAAAGTACAAATTCCTAAAACAATTTAAAAAGTCCATCATGTACATCTGGCTGTTTGTTTCAGAAAGTATTCGCAGTACTAATATGTAGGTAGTGTACATTAAAAGTTGCCCGAGCGGCCGCGCCGCTATAACTGCTGTAGCCTATAAAATGTTTAATAATGGTCATTGTTTATTTAAGTTTGTTCATATAAAATTTATCAGTGCGTTCTGATAAGGGCGCATGTGATAAATTGGCTGTTTCATACGGCGTTCATTAGAACCGTGTCAAATGCGCTCCGCTGCGCCGTCATATTTCCCGATAACGCATTTATTACTTCAAATAATACCTATTTGCGCGACTGACGCTCTCATCTCACGCGACCAATACCACTGGAAAAATCTAGATCACAGCTATTGTTCTAGCATTGTTTTGTTTATCTTTGACTTCAGATAATTCAAATTATTCTTGTAAATATCAATGTACTTGTATGTATTTTTGTATAATTTAATTGGGCGCTGGATACCCCATCGTTAGCTATGATAATTTTGGATGTTAGCTGTGTTTTGGGTCAAGAAATAAAGGAAATATCGAAACGATAATCTTTACTACCCGACTACAAAACAAGGAGGTTTTTAATTCGCCTGTACCTAATTTTTATTTGTGTTACAAACATGAGTACTTTACTGGGTGTACCGATTTTCATTTTTTTATGAAAACTGGTACTTTTCATCGGGCGCCATGGAATTTTGATGATGTCTAAGATATTGAGCGCACTAATTTCTTAAGTGGCTGTTAACTCTTCTCTGACAGACCGCCATATTATTCAGCAATGAAAGTCACAAGATACTAAAGTATAAAGTTATTTATTAGAAGTAGAGCACACTCCAGAGCGTACCGTCCCCGGTGTGCCCACAGACTACATTAGAATGATCTCGAGTCGATCCAGTCTGTTTGTCTCCATCGATATATGTACTGTTTTAAATTATAACTATCGATATTATATTACACGACGATTTTGATTATGACTTCCTTGTACATCGTCTTAATAAAATACCGGTAACTAAAATATAAGTCTATTAATAATTATCTTTTTTAGTAACATCACACTTTGTTTCAGAGATATTTAATGTTGTGTAATAGTTTGTGTAGTAAAAATGTTGTTAATTAAAATTGGTTTTTTTTTGTTAAAATTGGTAAGGAAGGAATTTCGTATTATTTTTTTTATGTTATTGAATTTGTATTAAAATGTATTTAGTCTGATCAAGTTCAATCATCTTTTTCTTGAAGTTTCTAAGTCTTTTATACGGAATTATTAAATTATCTGTGTTGGTAATATTTTAAAATAAGATAGGCATGCATGTACTTGTTATACTGGGTGTATGTACTGGGCAGAATGAGGCGGCGCAATGCTTACTAATATTGTAAAAAACATAGGGTGGTAAGGGGTTGAAATAGGGGCTGTAAATTAGTATGGAGGGTCATCATCATCGAAGATTTAACAACAAAACGGAGTATGTATGAAATCAATGAAAAAATATATATTTGTTCTAGCATTTTCGAAATTTCTTTCTGTGGGGAAATGACA
This sequence comes from Asbolis capucinus, assembly GCA_018249125.1. Lineage (NCBI taxonomy): Eukaryota > Metazoa > Arthropoda > Insecta > Lepidoptera > Hesperiidae > Asbolis > Asbolis capucinus. The sequence continues at coordinate 8,122 of DWJZ01008430.1, forward strand.
ACTTTTTCACGTTAACGCATTTGCGGGAAGATATTTATTATTATTATTCCTAATATTGGTGCTTTATTATAAAACGTTCGAAACCTCCCTCCAGGAATGTAAGGACGGCAACACCAGCTGTGCAGGCGTGAGAGCAAGTGTCTCAGATGCAGCTGACTGGCACTGTCCTGTGTTATTCATTTCTTTAATTAACTATCATACCGCAGGGGTCTCTCGATCATCAGACGGCTACTCGGCTTTTGTATCCCGCGTCGATTTACTTGACGAATTTCAAAATGTCGGAATCAGAGGAAACACGTCTCTGATGCGTGGCAATAAGGAACAATATGAAACGAGCGGCGGCCGGCGGAGCGGCGACTGCCTGTCTCGTGTTTGACAACATTCTCCGTAAATTAATGTTGAGGCGGTCCTTTCTCGGCTAGACTTTGATGGCGCGTTGTGTTTGATTGATCCCTTCGTATAAAATGTGACTTCGTGCGACTTTTCTGTACAAAAACCTGTAATTAAGAAGTCCATTAGGAGTGCAAACGTTAATACGCCGCATAGCTCACAAACAAGAGTAAAACAGAACGGACAAGTCAAAAGCGATGTAATCAAGTTCTCCAGCCATCCATAATAATGTATTTGAGATAATAACAAAAAGGATTCATATATCAAAGGTGACAAATCAAAATAAACGAGTGACGCATTCTCGTCCGGCTGCAGCAAGAACGCAGCGATCAAACAATGAGGTCTGGGCGCCTAATGTATATTAAATATGAGTAGACGCCTCGCCACATGGCATTCAAGTGAAAAACACTGCAAAAACAAGATGGCATTGCCATTATAGCTTATAACTCAATCAGGTGAGTCCTGGCGGCGCGGCCCCATAGGAATTTTACACTTTTTCAACCATTATCTGCGTTCCTCCGGGAGAAATATGTCATCTTCTATTAGCTGCCCCGCCGCTCCGACTCTATCGAATTAGAACAGAAATGAGATTAAGCACTATGGGGAACATTCCGCGCGTTTTATACCATCTCAGCGTACTACCGTACTTAACATAAACTCAGTTCTGAAGTTGGAATTCTGTAGAAGTTTTAGAGGAAGTTTTGAATTTGAAGTTGGGTTGTCAAGTTCTTGTGTCGATTGCCTGAAGTAACCTTAGAACTGGGTTAGGCAATCACATTAAACGGTCTAGAAATTTTCAGTTTTGTCAAATGATGGTAAGAATTGATAAGATTTGAATTTAAAAGAAACGCGCGAGTCTTCAAATACTTACCGTGTCCCGGCTGCGGGCTTGGTGTTGCATCCGACATGCATTTGGTACAAATATTGCCCATGAGCGTAAAACGCTTACCATCAGGTTAGGCGTGTCGTCTGTTTTATTCTATATTTGACCTCTATTTTCATACGTTTTATAGCCTGAAGAGCGGACGAATGCAGACGAACCACCTCATGGTAAATAGTCAATATGATACAAGGACACGGGGAACACTAAAAGAATTACCAATGCAATGCTGGTTCTAAAATACAGCTTTTTATACTAATTTTGAAGCGGCCCAAGAGGACGGTCATTCCACAATTATGAAGTACTGGAAGTAACTATCGGACATTACGTTTCTTGTGTTTGAAATAATAAGTCGTTTGTTCCTGAGCGGAAGACCTTGTCTGTTAAGAACTTATATCATACAGTTTTAAGATATGTAATTAAAATACTGCTTGATTCATATCTAACAGAATAATAATAAAAGTAAAGCACGTAAAAATATAAAATTCAATTTCTAAGTAATATTTGAATAACTACTAATATTTAATAAAAGTTATTTATATTTTAATTACGTACAACCTTCGTAGCCCAGGCTTATAGCCTTAAAAGTAATATTATGAGAATTCCTGAAGCAATTAGTGTCTTGGACGTTTTGTAGCCTCCCACCTGGCAGCTGACAGCTGTCACTGGCGGCCTGTCACGTCCGCGACAATGGTGACATGTGTCACGATGTGATGTCACACGCCCATTCATCTAAGATCGGTCTTGACCTTCGAATCGGTTTAATCACTATAGAAACTATATGTTGTACTTGCAATAAAAGGTATTTGTTTTATTTTATTTAGGGTAATGAACAAGACTTTTGATAATAAAATTATGTATAAAAAATTAAATGTATTTATCAAAACATTTCAGTGAACCCATAACTGTCCCACTAGTGGGCTCGGGTATCCATGTGAGGGTCTTCGTCCTTAGTCCACCACGCTGGCCGAGTGCGGATTGGTGGACTCCACATATCTTTGGGGCCTTTATGGAGAACTCTCCGCAGTATAGGTTTCCTCGCGATGTTTTCCCTTGCCAAAGCAAGTGGTTATTACAATTAAATATACATATAATTGAGTACATTAGTGGTGCGCGCAGGATGTGAGTCCAGGATGTGTGGTGCGAGAGACCGAGTCAGGCTACCACTGCTCCAATCAAATTTCGTAATGTCCCCGCGGTGATCCCAACTATACTACCAAAGAAATCTGAAAGCAACTAATCTTGACTTATGTTTTCATTTTTTGATTAATTGTGGCCTTTGAAGTCTCCATTTCGTGTTGTACTACAATCACGAGCTTGTGTTGGGTTTGTTATTTTGATCACGAAGGGTTCTCACTCTGATGGGACACAAGATAAATAATAGAGATCTTGTCTGCGGTACTAATTTAACCATAATTAAAAGAAAAACTGTCTTTGATAGTACTGAAATTGCCAAACATCGGTATGTGTCGGCGTGTGTAATGTCTTAATTTAATTATTTAACGTTTTTCTAACGTATTTTAATATAAAATAATAACTTTTTACAGTCCATCTCCGTGGAAGCTTTAACTGTGCAAAATTTAATGTCCGCCACCCGCGTAATATTCATAAAAATGTATACAAACTTGCTTCAAATATTAATATTATGATATGTATGACGTGTTATTGTTATATTATGGTTAACGATACTAGACATTTTGAAACCGGCCCGGTACTGATGACTATTGCATATAGCTGCATTGCATTAGAGTTGCATGGATCATGGCCGCAGCAAGACTGTAGTCGACAATCGTGGGTACACATTACTGTTTTAGAATACTATATTATCTACAAGAGGTAGATCAAGGAGAAGTAAGGATCCAGAAGATGAAGATACCTTCTACTAGTCCACATTGGATTATTATGGCCCTTGCTATATTTCTGAGTTTACAGTTTCGATTTATGGCGAGAGAATGTGAATTTCATTTCAAAAT
>DWJZ01008431.1:0-11364 GCA_018249125.1 Asbolis capucinus
GGGCTGGCCATATAGTTCGCAGAACCGACAACCGATGGGGAAGAAAGGTCCTCGAATGGAGACCACGCCTCGGAAAAGAGTGCGTTGGGCGCCCTTCGACGAGGTAGAATGACGACCTAAAGAAGACAGGAGGTATCCGCTGGATTCAGAAGGCTCAGGACTGGTCAAAGTGGCGTAAATTGGGGGAGGCATATGTCCAACAGTTGACGTCGAAAGGCTGATGGATGAATGAAGGACTTCATCTCAAAACATTAGCTAATTTCTGCCCTGAATAGCCAAAGAGTTCATAATATCAGGTCCATTATGGCCCTCATATCCCCAGGCTTAGTAAACTAAATTTAATCGCAGCGGTATTTTTCCACGTCCATGACCTCTTACCTGGTTACACACACAAAAAACTAGTATTAACATTGTGTGTGAAAGAGTGGATCTCATCTAACTATACACACACAAGCTTAAAGTATATATTATTACAGATACAATCTCCATAATTTTACTCAACGACGCCCCACAAAATGTATTAGCAATGTTTGTTTCATGTCACAGGAACTATCACTCTGTATTGGGGTCCAAAAACGAACTCTATCTGGGTAATAAACAATAGACGGTTTTTTGATCATATAAGCGGGCTTCATTGATGAAATGCAGTAATGATTGCAGATTCGATTAATAATAGAAAATCTAAGAGTATCTAAGGGTATTGTATATTTCTCAGTTATCTGAGAGCCATAAAACCTATCTAAGTAGTTTTGGGTTGAGATGGCTTCAACCCATCGATGGCTCCCTACTGAGCACGGGTCGCTCCTCATACTGAGGAGGCCTAGAGCATGCTCCACGACACTGCATCAATGCTCAATGGTGGACGGGTTAGTGGCCAAGCCAAGAATCGTTTTTATGCCACTCGAAGGCCTCTGACATGGAACGATTGCTATCTAATGACAACATTAATTTCATCATAGAAACTAACGGCTCACTTAATGAGAAGTAAAATTGATACAGTATGATAATTATATGTATATAGTGAAATAACTTAAAATGGTTTATTGATTTAAAATCCATGACCAATCCCACGGAGACACCAAATGTACCAATCAACGTGTGTACATTGGTGTTGTTCAGAATATTTTGTTCTATTTTTACTTAGAATAAGTTAATACTTGAAATCAATCCCACCTGATAGAAAGTGGCGATGATTTCTAACACCGACGCGGGCAAGTTATTCCAATCCTTTGCAATACGCATAATAAACGACGAGGATCCTCTTTTAAAAGAAAGAAGTTTCATATAATGAGAAAAAAGATAGTATGTCTTGATGAAATGATAACTACGAACAGGAGACTGCAATGGATGCAATACTTCCCAACATAACCTATTAAATATCTTATTGTGATTGAACTATTCTTCAAATTAATACACCGTCCGTGTATTTAAAATAAGATTTATTAAAAATACTAGCTTCCACCCGCGACTTCGCCCGCGTGGATTAGTTACTTTTGGCTAACATTAACTTTAACCCGCGAATTCGTTTCTGTCATACATGATTTTTGCGAAACTTAACCGCAACTTACGCAGCAGAAACTCTCAATATTAAAAAACCCCCCAATTTTGAAACATTCTTCATTGGTGCTCCGCTCCTATTGGTCTTAGCGTGATCATACATAGCATATAGCCTTCTTCAATAAATGGACTATTTAACACCGAAATAATTTTTCAAATGGAACCAGTACTTTCTGAGATTACCGCATTCAAACAAACAAACTCTTCAGCTTTATAATATTATAGTACATATTTAAAAACACAAGCTACAAATAAGACCGACAATACAAAGAAACACACGAAATTTCGTAACTGTGTTGTTAACCGTTGAGGAGTTCGCTTGTCTGAAGTAAATCCTGTACGTAGTATCAGGTCATGCTTGTCATAAAATGCATTGTCATCAGGATGGAGGGCTTAAGCAAAATTTCAGCTCCGTAGTGAAGAGGTCAGCTTCCTCCGTAGAGGAAGTGGGTCTTATTAAGCTTGCAAGATTTGACCCGTAACAAACAAATATACTAACATTCTAATTAATATACAAACATACACTGCAAGTTAAGTAAATGTTTGTAATATTTGCGCCTTAGTCCAAACATTAGTACTACCGCAAAGTCTAATATAATGTCATGGGGTAAAATTATACAAAATAGCGTGGTTCATTTATTTCTTCCAAGCAAAATGATAAAAGTTTTTATTATACTACTTTTATTTCAGCACTATATTTGATATGCCATAAGATAACCGATTAGCCCAAGATATATTATATATCCTAATAATAAAATTGTAAATTCTGTACATTAAGTATTTTGTTTAAATTTTTATTCAGGGAGGCTTTATAGTTATCGATATAGAGACAAAAACATTTTTTTTTTTGGGTTTATTGGGTCTGTATGTTCGTCGAGCTTCACGCAAAATCCACTAGACAGATTTAGATGGAACTTGGCTTAGTCGTAGTTGAAAACCCAAAACTGATATAGACTATGTTTTATTCCAGGAAATGGCTTAGCTCCCACAGGATGACAGGTTAAAATTAGTATGGCAAATCCGAAATCAACGGACCAAATTAGATGAAATTTTGTATGTTATATTATTATGTATATAAGCATAAATAAGGACAATGGTTATAGGATACTTTTTATCCCAGAAAACTGCTTGGTTCCCGTGGGATAAAAGGTTAAAATTTTATGGAAACTTTGAAACCACAGGACAACTCTTCTTCCGAAGCGACGCGTTGGCATTTTCTAGTCTTCTTATATGTATTTCTTCTAGTAATGGGACATCCTGTTTATAGTTTACTGCTAAATTAGTGTTTGTATGAAGCCATGTAGACAAACAGTAACTTTAACCGCGTATTTATTTCCATTTAAAAATATAGGTTAATGGATTACTTCGGAACCATTAAGAGTTGGTATTAATAATACAAATATGCACTAAATGGTGGCAGGACCTTATTGAGATGCTCTTACAGGTGATATTAGCTTGGCAGGCGTGAGGAAATCCGACGGTTAAAAATAAGTCTTCGGAACTGTTCGTCAGCTTCCGCGGGGGGCAGTAGCCAGCCGCCCGCCTACCGCGCTGCGTACGCGCTTGGGCGGAAAACACAAACTCCAATAAACTAAATTTTAACATATTAAATTAATTTTAATCTATTTTGCATTTATAAAAGTTATCTATAAATAAAATTCGTGTAATTGTTTTACAGTCGAATAGTGTCAGTGTAAGACTTTGTTGCCAGTGCGAGCGTTAATGTGTTAACAGCTATATTACCGCAAGTGAGTTTCACTAGAATTTAACTTCACAGATGTTGCAAGAAAATCTGTTTAGCTAGTAACAATATAACACTGCGATTGCCAAGGAAATTCCAAAATGGCGTCCCGGATAGTGTGAATATTTCGCATACCGTATTAATAATGCACTCCGATCAAAATTGTCTCAGAGTCGCGCCGGCGAGCAGTACACGTGCTTCTATTTTCATTTATAAATAGTCCAGACAATTGACACGCTCATGATGTCACAGAAGGAAAGCAGTGACGTTAACGTCGCTCCAGACGAGAAGAATAAACACGAGAAGAAGGAACAAAAAGAATTAGCTGACCTACCTCCTAGTGGAACATCTCTGCATAAGAGAAGAAGAGGCGAGCCCCCTGCGTCTCTTTCGGTGAAATCCCCACAAACTCCCTCCGATGCCGAAGGTTCTTCCCCTTGTACTGCTGGTGTGACTCCTGATGACTTCTGGAGCCAATCAGAGACTCCAGATCCAGAAGCCTTCTGTGACAGGATGATTCAAAGGCTAAAAGACCGTAATGATCCTCTCTCTCAGCGTGGCAAAGAACTAGCAAAGCGTACAAAGGATACTGTAGAAGCTTTAGATCAGCTGGAAAAACTTTTAGAACTTCTAGACCAGTTTGTTTCACTAAATGAACGTAATTATCGCCTCGTTAAGAGATTGAAAGACGTAAATCATATAAAGCGTCTCCATAGTGTCCATAAAAAAATAGACCAAGAGAATGAGAAACTGAAAGATGAAAGTAAAGAACTGGAACTCATAAACGAAGCGTTAGATGCGGAACTTGAATCAGAATATGGACAGGCGATATTTGATTCCGTTATGGCAGGTGGGAGGAGTATGAAACGAAGTGGTTCGAAATGGAAAACTCATTCAAGGTTCGGAGGGTCCTTGTTGAGGAAACAGAGGTCAAGATCAGCTGGAGGGGAAGAGAGTGACGCGCCCCCTGGAACTCCGCTCAGACGTCGCTCTGATGGTGTGTTTTCTAAAGAAGTAGAAAAGTCCAAGGTTTCAAAGTGGACCAGGGTGAAAGCAGCTTTCCGGTATGTTGCATTTTTTCTTTTAAGAATTTAATTTAGTCTGTAAACATATTTCGGCCATATTTGTTTACGATATAACAAGTTGCATCAGGTTTTTTATTTTTTTATTATATGCTTCACAATTTTGTATAATTATTCGTTGATTAAACCGTTCTAAATATTACTGAAATTCATTATCAGGAATTTTAATGTTTTTTAATGTTCTGCGCTAAGGCGAAACAAAGTAATACTTATATATTAAACAGGATTTTTTATAACAAATACATACGTGTGTTACGTATGTCCAGAATATTAATTGTGTTCTGTCACGAAACAGAGGTTTCATGATGAAGATGGTAGCGAGTATTAATCTGTGAAATACTGATTATTTTATATTCTTTTTCACGTTAAATAACTTCGCGATCCCACCTGTGATGAAGTCTTCGATGGTAAAGCGTACTAACTTGAAGAAGCATAATTACTTTTGACTTGAAGACGTTGTAATTGTACATTGTAATCGAACGGGAAATTATCTTAATTTTATTTATCTTTGCAATTGTTAGCGGCTTTTATTGTGTTACCCAGTTAGTAGTATTCAAAGCCTCGGTTTGGGTTCGATTCCCGGAGCAATCTTTCATGTGTATGGTAATGTTTGTGTGGTCTGTGCCAGATACGACACAATACATCCTATTGTGGAATATTATTTATTACTAGCTAACCCGGCTAACTTCGTACTGCCTCAATCGATAAATAAAAAAGCAAAACATTTTCTCGTCAACATTTTTAAACCATCCATGTTTTATTGTCCAACATCGATGATCATCGAAAATCAATGATAATCGACTATCCCCATTTTTAAGGAAAAAAACTGTTGTTTTTTATTAAATTACTAAAATTTTTATCATGTTTTGCTCACCTTTTGCACCTTAACTGGACTTCCACAAATAATTCAAGACCAAAATTACCCAAATCGGTCCAGTCGTTTTGAGTTTTAACGAGCCTTACGAACAGCAATTCATTTTTGTTATATAGGTTTTATTCACAGAGCAAAACGTCATACTATTTAATGATCATCCTACTTATATTATGCGAAAGTTTGAGAGAATGGATAGATTTTTATAACTCCTTCACGCTGAAATTACTGAATGGATCTGAATGAATTTTGGCAAAGAGATTATAGCCTGTGATAATACATAGACAATTTTTTCGCAACGTACCTACGCCTCGCAGGCGAATCCGCGGGCTGAAACTGGTATCACATATAAATACACAAGCAGAAGATAATATGTTAATATATATAAGAAGCACTTCATAACTACAATACATTGATATTTCATACGTCTCCTTTCAAGGCCAGAAGAGGATGAAATAAAGGATGAAAGTTTGTATGAAAGTTATTATCGAACATGTTATAACCATCAAATTTTGTATTTATACATCTGATAAAATGTAAGCAAGGGAATGGAATAACTTGCCTGCGTCAATGTTCCCGCCTAAGTACGATGGGGGAGTCTTCAAGAGAAGAGTGAATAGGCATTTACTAAGTTAGTGTGTCCGACATCTTAGACGTCATCGCCTCTTACCGTCAGGCGGGATCGATATGCAGCATTAACTTATTATAATTTTGTAACATTTTTGAAACTTAGAACTCCAAGGTTTAATTAGGGGAAGAATTTCACGCGAACGTTGTAGTAAACCTAGTTTTAATTTAATTCGTTATTAATTGACTTGAAATTACATCGACTAATAATGAAACGGGGATATTGTACTCAAAAATTGTTTTTATAAAAATTTACAAAAAAAATCATCGTAATATTATGGGTAACTCAAAAACGGCTCTGTGGAAGAACCAGCCAGCTTCATTACATCCAATAAAATAATGTGAGGTAATACTTACCAATATGTATAAAATATATATATATATTTATGTTAAATTTCTTTCGTGTCCGATTTTTTTGACTTGGCTTGAACACATTACCTGTCCTTTCCTGCAATTAACCTGCAATGTCTTGTATCTCCACTTAGATGGGAGAAAGCCCAGTGGCCACCAGCGACGATCGGTGGTGCGGCAGCAGTAGCCGCGGGAGCCATGGTGGGAGCCGTGGCGCTGGCAGGATCCTCCCCAAGCGGCTTCCTTCCTGAAGTCCGGGACTCTGCCAGCCTTACACCCGGGAGCGCTATCTCCCTCACTCCTAATACTTCGTGCGAAGAGTTAAGGATGGAGGCAGGTATGGATTACAAGAACCACAAATAGTGGAGGTGACGTAGGTACCTGCGTGACCTTATGCAAAGTGTATTCACACTTTGTAGCCCCTATAAAAAATAAAGCCGACAAACTGGGTGAGCCAGATATTGTGTGACCGTTTGGCCACATCAGACATTAAAAACATGACCGATGCTGTTAACCAAAGACAGTCTAGGGACTTTCGAACAAGACGAAACACTTAACGTCTTGCTTAAGCTAGCCAAGCCAAGCTGAGGTGTAAACTAGCCAGACGGCTGTACCATCAATTCTCTTCGACTGAATAATTACATATTACTCTCACTCTTTATAACTGAAGAAGCCTAGAACGTACTCCAGATGCGGATCCGCAGCAGTGACCAACACAAATATCGGAAATTGGTGCGGTCACCCTTTTCTCGAAAATCTTCTGTTGCTTATGTCAACCAATACTTTACGATTGAGACGAACTAGGCTATGACCACTTCAATCTTCATTTTATGCTCTCACAGTACCAGACAAACATATTCCTGCTCAAATATAGTTAAATATTATATATAGATATTATATTAAAATATAGAAACTTCTGAAACACACACCGGCCAAACTCGACCTCATTCCGTCGGAATCGCAAGTCTTGCGCTACGCTATTACATCTCTCCGCAGTTCACAGCCTCTTTGATCATATTCAATGTAAACCATTTCGATTTCCAACGAAACTGATAAATTCTCGACTTTGCGGCGTTGCGCCATTGTGAATTGGTCTAGAGGACTATTAATAAACTAAAGAGGGATTTTAAAAACGAATCTTATCTCCATGCCTAAGACGCTACAAAGTGAAGAATGAAGTTTGCCGTCAGGTCTTTTTGGCTTCAGTCAATTGTCCGCTACTGACAACGAGCCTTGACTTCATACTGAGGAGGCCTAGTGCGTACTCTACCACGCTGCCCCAATGCGAATTGGTGTTGGTGGCCAACCCAGGTGTCGGAAGTTTTTTATTCCGCCCCAAAGCCTAAAAGGCTAAACAATTGCTATCTAAGTTAACAACCGGAACCGACGGCTATAGTATTTTTGTATATATGTCAATTTCCCTGGCACGCCCTAAATCTCAAACGGCTGGACAAATTTTGACGCAAAGTGTCAGTGAATTCGTCAGAATTGTGGTCATGACTTATGGTGGTAGATGTTTTCTTATGTATCAGCAGTCAAACAAGCAGACGGGTCACATGAACCGAAACATGAACGTGAACATTAACAACACAAGGTGTTATTAACGTGTTTGGTGCCAAGAAGAAAGTGTTAGTCCTACGGCTTTAGTATAATTTGAATATATAGCTTATGCAGACTATCTGCACTAATTTTGTTTTTATCAATCAATCAAAAACAGAGCCAAGTAGGTCACGATTCTCGATCCGTTGGATAGGTCAAGATTGTTGGCATTCACGGCCAGTTCCATCTCGAGATAATGCACATTCATGTTATGGAATTATTCCGTATGGAATTATTCTAGTTCTGAATGTCCGATGATGTTATGTCATGAATAATGTTTCCAAGATATGACATTCATATTTGAAATAACGAATGTATTAATTGCTTTATATTAGCCGAGTTATAGGAGGCCAAAACATAATTTTCATTTTATTTATGAGTTCAATCATCTTATAAATGATACTACGCTAAGTTAAACTTCTGGGTAGGTTTGATTATATTTATAAAAATCTAATATTAATCCTAATTATATCAAAATTAGTTATTTGATTTTAGCTACTAGGTTATTTGATTTTACTATTAGTACTGTGAGTTTGCTTGTCCTTTATAGACTCTGAAATAGTAGGAGATAGAACCTTGACGTCTATAGCAACTTCGTTCAGAATTCTCTAGATAAAATTATGCTTAAATTTATTTTTCGTTCTTACTAAAACCATTAGGCCAACTGCTACTACTATTAATCAAATCTTTCTCAGGTATGAACCGCAAAAGTATGCTGCGATGTGATGATCAGGACAATAATTACCTGCAGGCCCCACCACAGGTAAGATTAAGACCACCAAATGGTATCATATGCTGTCCATTGCCAGCAACTGGTAAACTAACATTCATCCTTAACTTACTGTGTTGCTCAAGAGATTTCCAGCATATTTGCCTTGACCACAAATATGTTGGAAATTGCAGCAATAAATTTCAAAGTACTGAAGTAGATGTAGACCTAATTATAATTAATTATTACCCAGGATGACAGTTCTACGTCACCATCACCCAACAAGCTTCACAAGAGTCCCTGGGGGAAGATGCGTGATATTATCCAGACACACCGGGAATCAGTCAAGAAGAAAACCAGAGGATCAAAGAGTTCTCCTGATGTAGTTCCATTACGAAGAAGATCTCTCAGTGATGGAGCTGATAGCGACACACCGCCAGCTTTGACCCTTACTATACCCTCGTCTGAGGAACTAGGTATTTTCACAATTTTTATTTATAACTTGTTTAGCAAAAATACTTATGATTTTGTAGTATTAGATGAAGTTAAATAAGAGAACGATTTAACTGAATAAAACAAAAGATGTAAAAAAGGAATGAATTACACACAATTATGTCCTTAACGAATGATAAAATACAATTTCAAATGCACTTCCTTTCAGAATCAGAGCCATCACATCCAATTCTTCGGAAACAACGTTCTCTTGAACTTGGAGCGAGACCTCCTCAAAACAGGCCTCCGCGGGCCTCCAAGTGGACGAAGGTTAAAAGAGCCTTCCTAACATCCGCATCAGCCTCCGTTCCATCTAGTCCTAATCGTCATTCTGCATTCTTCACCGACGCTGGTAAGTTTACTTTGATATCTTTCATTTTTTATGTTTTTAGGATATAAAATCTGCACTTGTTGTATTGGGAACACTTGTTGTATTGTTTCCCCGTGGATATTGGTCTATAACTTCTTTATTGGCAGGCCACGCGTTAGTGACAGCCGAGTCTGGTTCTGTTATTGTCCATGGACGGTGGTAATCACTTACAATCAGGTGATCCATCTACTTCTTCAGCTACTTATAACAAAAATACCTTGCCAAAAACTTAATTGGCAAGGAAAAAATCCCTTTACTTCAAATCAATAGGTGTTTACGTAAAACAAAACAATCAAATGAATTGAGTCCTGTGTCACGGTTTTGATCAATATCCTGCTTTGAAATAGCTCGTGCCTCATTTAGATTATTATTTTCTAAATAATCATTAATAGCCAATATCAACGTTAATTCCGTTAGTTCGCTCATTGTATTTTGGTATCGTTACTCATACATTAAGTGGGCTATCGATAACAAGCATCACGTCAAGAGAGACCTCGGAATGGTATTGTTAATCAAGTTTTAGCATTTCTTGATCCCCTATCTTTATTCAGGGTTCATCTCGATGCTGGGTTTTGTTTTTCGTTGCTTTGGATTGAGATTTACAATAAACAGCTTTTGGAAGACCTTGTTCTATTTTAGAATAATTAGGTTGCGCTATCTGAATGCTTTTAAAATAACCAGATAAAATAATGTTAGATTAGCTGAAGATTTTAGAAGCGTTTGCAGTTCCGCAAAACTTTTTTTACATGTGTTTCTAAACATGTAAAAAACTGTATTTTCCCATGTTTTGCAACTGATAAAAAGCGAAATTAGGTGTTCCCTTTAGAGATTGATAATATTGCACATTATTGACGTCATAACTTAAAAACAGAATATTTTCTGCCATGCCAGTGCTAATTGAAGCTGATGTACACTGTATGAAGGATTCAACTTTGCCTACGTCACATATGCAAGAAAGTTCAGATATGAATAGTTGTCTATCATTCAATATTTAATCGTAAACATGTTTTAGTAATACTTACCGACGTAATTGACTGTATAGAAATATCCAAATTGCTAATGTTGTGTATATTTGGACGTGTATACATGAAAATACTATGTAACAATATTGAATTATATCAACATCCGTTAGTGCCCCACTAATGAATGCCGGGGGTTCTGATGTCAACTTACTTACACCGATGTTGATGTTTTTAAACTTAAGTCTTTTTGGGCACGTATTACTATCGTTTTCAATCTTGGACTATAAGTATTTATCCGATTTTTCTACATCAAAAGCCGTTACAACGTCCGTGGTCACGGTTAAATGTTCATGGGAAGTGTAAAGAAAATTGACAGGATGACAGATGACACTTGACACTTAAACCTCGGCGGTAAAATCTTTCTAGTTCGTTTTTGTTATGACAAGCCGGTTGGTCTAGTGGTTAGTGAAACTGACTGCTACACCGAAGGTCGTGGGTGGGAACTCAGGTCAAAATTTTCTGTTATGAGCAGGAATGTTTGTTCTGTGTGTCTGGGTGTTAATCTATTATACGTATGTATTTTTAAATATATAAGTATGTTTATCAGTTGTCTGATCACCATAGTACAAGCCAACGCTTAGTTTGGGATCAGATGGCCGTGTGTGAGTTGTCTAAAGATATATATATATTTGTTTTTTTACCTACCTATAACCAAAATCACGTCACGTATTCACCTACCTGACGTCTTTGGACCGCTTTGGAATCAATAACGAAAATTGAAAAGTACTCGAGTATATTACGCGAAGTGGAAACATGACGGCCCTCTCGACATCTGGCCAATGTTTATAAACACCTCGTCTGTTATTACAAGCCTAAAAGCTCTCAATATTAACAATTATAATTTTGATTTAAGTCACGTAGAGCTTCCTGAGAGCTTCCACACCATGCAGCTGGTTTCTCGACGATTGTTCTTTCAGTAAATAGATATAGTATATATACTCCC
>DWJZ01008432.1:0-11361 GCA_018249125.1 Asbolis capucinus
TAGAGAATACTTTTAGTATTAAGTCCGCCTTTTGTACCACAACTTTTGGTGTAATAAAGTTTTAAATAAATAAATAACAGGCCCATGAGAGGAGACCCCAGCTTAGTAACCGGACAGTTATGAATTGCAATGATATGGATACAAAATAGAATTTGTTATTTATCTGGTTGTAGTCAAAATTCTAGAAGCGCTACCGGCCGCCTCATCTGACGACACTCGGAGTTAACGAGGAAGCCTTTTCGCAAACGGATTGTTATCGGAAGTGTAAATACGGAATGCTGAAGGGCGCTTAAATTTCATAAATCGAATAAATAACTAAATACACGAGCGGTTTTTATAATTATTATTATTTTTAAAAACTGTGTGTTGTATACTTATAAGTACATACATATAAATTATAATTTGTTTTGTTATTCATTTTGAAATACGCATTTATCTCTTTTAAAATAATTTTATTTATTCTTATTACAAAATTAATTTTGAGTTTATAGTATTAGTAGAATCGTAATATATAAGATAAGAAGTAAGAGACTGACTTTAGCAATTTAACTGACGCCATTAATAGAACAGAATAGAACGTCAATTATTCACCCAAATACAACGCGCAGCAGAACAAGCCGTTAGCGGGAATTGAATCCGGCGCTCCTAATAGATAATGGCCATATATTAGGTTGTGGGAATATTAAGATAAATATTGTATGGACTTATGACGTACTCTCAATGATATTAAGACTGAGATATGACACGAGTGCCATAAAACGCTCCCACCAAACTATACCTACTTATTGGTATAGTATTGGGGCGGCTTAGAATACAAACTTCAATCCCATGTTGACCTACAAGGCCGCAAAAGGCGTACAGAAGTCAGCTGCTCGGTGGTAGGGCTGCGCGGAAGTATTATTACATTTTTGTGAATCCCGTCTGACTGGCGCCGCCAAAAGGTTCGTCATGTTCCTGCTGGGAGCTTGAGAGCCAGTTCTCCTCTTTTTCTCCCCGTTCTACAGTCGGCCTCCTTAGTCCTTCTTCTGTCACCAGTCCTGAAGTGGTATGTTGTTGGTGTATCTTGGGGTCGTTATTGATCCCGATTGTATTAGCAATGTTTACTCTTAGCTTCTCTTCTTTCATTTTCTGCGCATTTTCGAATAAAAAAAATGTAAATATATTTTTTGTTAAACTAAAATAATTAAGGAATAACCTACCCCAGACATACGAAATTAATACAGACACATACTTTTTATCTATGTACCTACCCCGCAAGCGTATATTATGATAATTTCCCTGAAATTGTATGCAACTAAATCGTAGAAAAGTAAAAGAAAATTCTGGATCAAAATCAAATCATGAAATCCTAAATCCAACCAAAAATTCTTCTTTATATTTTTATTTTGACAGCAATGTATCGAATAGAATAAATTCGACAGTTCAGTCAGATAGCTTTCACTTGTAGAGAATTGCGTTTTATAGAATTTAAATATACATTTGAGTTTTTAATTTATTAAAAATGGTTTGGCCCACATGTTTGGATATAAAGCTTGATCAAGTAAGTATTTATTTTACATATTGTAGAAATGTAGCTCTTTATTCACTTTAACAAACAATAATTATTAAAATAATTCTCATCCATCCATCCACCTACCGACCACGCCTCATTCTTTACTCGACCGATAACTTACACAACAAACCGTCATGCTATGTTCGCTATGTAGTTAGGATATGATATAATATATAGGACTATAATAGATGCAAACGAATCGATCTGTCGCATGTTGATGAATATGCACATAATTAATCATGAATGCTTAAGATTATCATGACATAATATCCATTTTGAAGCGTTCATAGCTCGACGGCTTATTGCGATTTTTGCGATCGTATAAGATCGAAAAACTTTAGCAACAACGGGGGCGGTCGGTAAGTTGCTGTTAAGAAAAGTAGCTACAACCAGTTTGAACATTGTTATCTATTGGTATATTTACTAGTTTCGTGCGGATGAGAAAAACGAACTACAATGGCTCAAAGTATAGAGCCGTTCCTGGTTTTGAAGTAAAATTGTAGCTGCTATTATCATAGCAGAAGTTAAGTCATAATAAGTAATTGTACTACTTACTATGCACGATTAAATTACTTTAATTATTAATTAAATTATTTTAATCATGCAGAGTACGCAGTTAAAATTAAATTTGAAATTAAATTAAAGTAATAAAATAAGTTAAAGTAACTAAATCATGCATAGTATGTACAATTTCTTGTGATGGCAAAATTCGTAATATCATTGAAGCAGTGTGGTGGCATAATTCGTAATATAATTGAAACAGTGTGGTGGCATGGTCTAGACTTCCTCAGTTACGAGGAGAAACCTATTTTCAGTTGTGGGTAATAAAATAGGACAAAACCAAAATAATAACTATTTTGATTCCAAGTATACCGCTATGGAGTTGCCAGGCCAACAACTACCTTCATCTCTTGCGGATACCTATTTGGATCACGTAGTTAACTTGGATATTAAGGCAGCTCCAGCGTGTCAGAGACTAACTGGGATAATTGCGACAATGGGTAAATATTTTGAAGAGAAAATTGGACGTAATTAAGCGAAAAGGATCCAACCTATACGAAGGTCAAAAGTGATTTCATTGCAACGAAAAAATATAGTTTTTAAAAACGGTAATGTTAATATAGTTTTTATCATAATTTCGCTCATCAGTTCGGCGATTCAATTGAGAAACAGTAATATAAAAACAATAAAATATAGCTTTTATTATCGTTTTACATTTGACTTTTTTTCATTGCCTGATAGAAATAGGTAGGATAGGTTTGAAATGACGGTTTATTGCAATGAAATCACTTTTAACCTTGGTGTGGATTGGGTACTCTCTGCTTAACTACGTTCAAATGTAGTATTGGTAAATGCTCATTTATTATTTATTTTTAGCTTTAATTATTGCTTTAACAATTATGCTATTGCAAACTAATGTAAATTAATCCTATAAAATAGTGACCAGAAATTATTGTTTAAAATCGACTCAAAGTAAGCTGAAACATTTTTTTTAGCAAGTGACTTTTTTATATCCTCTGTCACTAGACATAGGATTCAATAAACAATTTTTTTTTCGCTAACATTAATTCCATCAATTCTCCTTGTACCTTCGTTGGCCTTAGATTCTGCTTACTGAATTTGGTATTTCCATTCGATTAAAATGTGTTTTCGAGTCAAGAGTCAGTATTTACTTAGTTAGTGCGCTGTACCATCGAAGACTTCACCGCCACTTACCATCAGTTCGGATCATAGTCATGCGCTAACTTATTTAACGTAAAAAACCTCTACTGCAGTTAGATCTGGGCGAACGAAAATACTATTTTTAAAAAAATATTTATTTTAATTAGAACAATTACCGTGTGTTTGCGATTATAATTGTACAAGACTTAATTAATTAGTATGAAACAAACAGCCGGTGAATTAACAGTAAATGCAGCGTCAGTTGGAAGTAGCTGCATTGGCAACATGATGTCTCAGTTACTCCGAGGTAACTCTTTTTTTGTCATTTTTCTACCATCTTCATCTATTCCAGGTAAATCTACAAACGACGTTGAAATAATGCAACAGATGATAGCAGCTGGCATGAATATTGCTTTAATCAACATGTCCTTCACGTCCAGGGAAGAATGCATTGAAACGGTTAAAATGCTGCGTCAAGCTGCCAAGGACCACAGTGTACTAGTTGGAAGAGGCTATCCCCTAGCAATAGCTGCCAGTTTGTCGGGACGTAAAATTAGAACTGGTAGAATTGGTGACGTGAGTACAATAAGTATCATATATAAAGATTCCCAATTTGTAGCTTTTCAGTCAATAATTTACGATTAAGCATTTATCCTGAGTGGCTTGGCTTCAACCCATGTCCACCCATTTTTCACTTGAAAATAATGACTTTTTATTAAGCTTAATTTAACTTGCAATATTTATATATTACTATGTTTAGATATTAGTATGTTGGTGTTTTTTTTACTTTCTATAAATTTGTGCTTGGCCACTATCCCGCCAGATGGTAAGTGGCAATGTGGTCCTAGATGGTTAAGCGTACTAATTTAATAATAGCCCATTCACTCTTGACTTTAAGACACTTACATGGTTCGGGGCAAATCTCGCAAACTTTATTAGACCCACTTCCTCTTACACTACGAAGCTGAAATTTTGCAGAAAGCCGTCGTCCTGATAACAATCCATTATATAATAAACATGACCTGATACTACGGTCAGAATTAGCTCCAGACAGGCAAACTCCTTAACGGTTAACAATACATTTATAAAATTTTGTATTTCTTCATATCAGAAGTCTATAATAGAAGCGTGAGTTTTTAAATATTTTAATAAAGCTAATTTGTTTCTAATGTTAATTCTTATTGTTGGTTACTTTAATTTCAGAGCTATGGAGAATCAGTCGAGTTGAAAGCAGGTGAAATAGTCCGATTAACAACAGATGAAACTTATAGAGACAGATGTTCTACGTACACAATATACGTTGATTTTATGTACTTTGCTGATCAGCTGAAGAAAGGTGATGTCGTTTTGTTAGATAACGAAGAGATTATGTTGAAAATCGAAATGATTTCTTTGACAACATTAACGTGTAAGATTGAAAGAGGTGGAATTCTTGGGTCCTACAAAGATGTATTTGTACGTGATGTAATATTAGATATGCCTAATTATACAGAAAAAGATAAGCTGGATATAGAAATGGCAATACAACAACAGGTAACTTTTTATTTAGTATTATCTTAATGTATTTGTACAAAGATTTGTATTGTAGTTTTTATACCAACTTTGCTTACCATGGTGTTCTTATGAGAAAGTTCGGCCTTAAAACAAGACCTACATATGTATAAAGTCTAAACTCGGTTCAGCTAAGAATAAATTGGATGAATAGAGAAAAACTTAACGAATCAACTCGTGATTGTAGATTAATTAGTTACTTTAAACCGTGGCCTACTGCTGAGCTCGTGTCTCCCGTCATGACTAAAGAGGTCTAGAGCATACTCCACCACTATGCTCCAATGCGGATTAATAGAATTTATTAATTACAAGTGCCGTTACAGCACTAAAATTGGCTTCAGGCCATTAATAACACACTCATTCTTTTCATTATTTAAACACAACTATACCACTATTGGCCTCGAGTTTCCTCTCACAATGTGAGGAGTACAGGGCATAGTTCACCATTTTGGTTGGTTCACGGATTGGTTACACAATATTTTTTGCATGGCAGTAAAAAAAAATTAAAACAGGTATTGTGCGATGCACACAGTCGAAATTACATGATGTCACGTCGATGACGTCATAAAACATTTCGTTAAAATTATCGCCATCTTTGCACTAGACGTAAACTACAGAAACTAAACTATTATCAACTAACCTTCATTAAACTAATGAAGTGAACGCCCGTTTATTTCAGTTAGACATTCTTGTTGCTCCATTCGCGTACAACGCGAACGCTGTTACAGAACTAAGGCAATTATTAGGGGAAAAGGGGAAAAAAATTTCTATTGTTGCCAACATACAAAATATCGAGGGCTTCAGGAACTTCGATGAGATTCTTACTGTGAGTAATGATACTAGTGTTGTAATCTTCTTCATTCACTCGGGTAATATAGTATGTTAAAGTAATACACGAAAACAAGGAATAAAAGCACGTAAGAGTGCAGTAATTTATAATGTTACTGTTTTCATACATACAACTACATACAACTTGGTAATCGAGTTATGCTCGGGAACATCGCCATCTAGCGCAAAATACTATCACTAAATCCGTTAGATAAAGTAGAAAGTAGAAATTTTTTATTAGTAATTAACTACTCAGTTTCATACTCAAGACATACAGCACTTCTTACCGTAATTTCGATTTGATCTTTCAATACATATTTCACAATGTTACTCGTGACGGCATTTTTTTGAAAATGAAAACAGTTGTCCAATAAAATGGTTCTAGAATAACTGAAGGAGAAAATCTGAATGAATAAATTGTTAAGCAATAAAAAAATTGTATACTATTAAAAAAATAAGTTATATAAGATTAATTAAAATTACTTTTCAGGTTTCAAATGCAATTATGTTGACGAGACAAGAGCTGGGAACAGATATTGCACCTGAGAAATTAGTAATTGCTCAAAAGAATTTGATTGCCAGAGCTAACAAGGTTTTATTACTTAGAACATATTTTATGGATAATAATATATACATTCATACATATGTATATTATAATAATTTTAATACCCACTAAATGAGTACTTAGCTAAAAGTATACTAAACTAGTTCATACCTCGATGGCTTCGGGGCTGACAGTTGTGACAGAAAAAGTTTAGCAAATAACGTGCAAATCTTCATGAGCATTTCTGTGCTTTGGAGGGCAAGTGAAGCGGTTCCTCTTGGTTAATATCGTTGGTTAGCTATCGTTAAGCCATGTGGAAGGCCTTCTGGTGGCATAATAACTTCTGACACTTGACCTGCACCAACCCCTTCACCATGGAATATAACTGCAGGTCTCCGCAGTCACGAGGAAAGACCTGTGCTCAGTAGTAAGCCATTAATGGGTCAAAGTCAAACTAATCTAGTCAATTTTGCAGGCAAACGTTCCAATCAGCATAAACGCACAACTCCTAAGCAGTATGCGATCAAAAAAACTTCCGCTGCGTGCTGAAGTCTTGGACATAGCCAACTGTATCCTCGATGGCGCTGATGCCCTGGTACTCTCAGCAGAGACTGCAATAGGCCCCCATCCTGTTGATACCGTCGCTACTCTTGCAAGTGCTTGTAAAGAAGCAGAAGCGTGTGCTTGGTCGAAAATGATATTCAGAGAATTCATTGAACAGGTAAAGACGTTCATTGTAAGGATGCCGTATTTGCTTATCAGCATTAAGGCGCTTACAATACATACCCCCTCACTAGGATTGCCAACACAAAATACACCAATTACTGGTGATCGACATTCAACATTCATGTCCTTTCTTCAGTCAGCGGCCTTGGTAGCAAAAACAAACTTGGTACGTAGTTCACTGTAGGTCCGTTTTTTGATATAAATCTAATTGTTAGGGTATACTTTACTTAACTGATTTGCACAAACAGTCCACCACGCTGGCTACGTGCAGATTATCATAGTAAGTGTGTAAAACACCATCGCGAACTTTAAGGATAACTTTTACAAGTGCAGTTTTCCCCATGATGATATCCTTAACCTAAGCAAGCGATCAAGTAGTGAGCACATTATAAGTGGAACACGAAGTTCATGTACGACGATGATCATATTACCATCAGGTGATGCTGTTTGTTTGTTTGCCTGCTTATCACATAGAAAAATAATCGCAAAATTTTGAAAATTAAAGGGTTGTGCACGAACCCAGGTTCCTTTCGTGAGACCAAAGTTGAAACCGTTAGGATATCGTTGCTTTTTACATATAGGTATGTAGATACTTTTTGCACATACTGCAATCTCTACTAATCCACCCAATACAATTTACCAAACATTGGGCTAACCAGATTAATCAGTTGAGTTGATCCGTTCAACATTGTCACAGAACAATTGTATCCAGTTTGCCTGTAGTCTGTACCTGACAGTCCACTCTGCAGGATTGTTTCGCGGTGACGCTGATAGCAGGTGTCGTATTGTTGTCGGACAGTGCTGTTTAATTGTTATGTTTCCTATGACCATGAATGAAATTTGACCGCTGCTAACGACATAGTCATAGATGAAATACCTCATGGAGCATATACATTTTATATTAAAAAACCCGACTTCCAATGACATCAAAAAGTAATAAAATGAGATCAATGTAGAAATCAATTTGTATGCATCTTAAAGATAACTCAAAAACTAATCGTCCGATTTCGCTTAAATTTAAATGGGACTATAGCAAAAGCTAGTGACCACTAATGGCAAAAGAAAATCATGAAGGCTTCCGTGCTTCGAAGGGTACGTAAAGCCGTCGGTCCCGGTTGTTGTGGTTAGATAGCAATCGTTGAGCCATATCAGAGGCCTTCAGGTGGCATAAAAACTTCCGACACTCAAGTTGACCACTTACTTCTCCACCAATCCGCATTAGAGCAACTTGATGGAGTATACTCTAGGCCTCCTCAGTATGAGGAGAGGCCTGTGCTCAGTAGTGGGTCATCGATGGGTTGAAGCCATGGCACAAGCACCAGCAATCGAAGCCAGTAAAAAGTTATGAGATAAAAAATATAAAAACAATAGAGTTGAATTAAAACCTCCTTTATTGAAGTTGCTTAAAAAAACAGCCAAAGCGCAGTGTCGCGGTCGAAATACATAATTTAAAATTGCCTCTTACATTTCTACTGGTCGGTATATCAAAACTGAAAAAATAGTTAAACATGCTAGTAGGCATAATGTTAGGAATGTAATGGCCGTATTGGATGGTAATATTTACATGACAGTGACGTTTGTTGTTCGATCGTAGGTGTTACACTTTTTTATTGTCTATACCAACTATAACTCAGAAAATCTAACTGCTCCCCCGCATGAGAATGTAGACGATTATTATTTGTGTTTATAAATATTTGCTCTAGAGCATAATTATATGAGAAAACTTAACCATGAAGCAATATGAAATCTTGTTCAATATTCAAGAGACCTAGTGCCTATTCGCTGTAATAGCTGTCTGCGACGGGAAAATAAATTCTGGGCTTATTTTTATACCATCGTTAAATACTGCCATTACCCTAATTAGAATTGCATTTTTAATTCAGCGCGAGAGTCATTTTTGTCTTACGCCTACATAAATTTTTAGCTGGAACATTTTACTAAATAGTCCAAATTATACGTACCTACTTTCTCTTCTCTTTTGCCTTAACATGACAAAAAAAGTACATTTTAAAATTAAGGGTACTCACGATTTGTAATTTGTAAAACGATATTTTGACCCTATTACATTAATCCTGCCCAAAAATGCCTAGGTCATATTTTTTTTTTTATATTTAAGCAATAAAGCAGAACAACTGGGTCAAAAACGGTCCTTATAACAAGATGATACGTTATTGTAGTATATAATAGTATTTGGGCTTGTCATTCTATCCCTTTCTTCCCTAAACTTATCGGCCCGGCCTGTTAAGTTTAATTCAAATATTCGCGCCATCACATGCAGGCAATCATGGAGCGTGAAAATTTAGTTCCGCTGACCTTCGACCGCCGTGTGGCGCCACTGAGCAGTTCAAAATGGACTCCTTCGCGCGTGTGAACAAATTACCTGTGCTTCCTAAAATTTTTAAACTACAGTACTATCACAGTGATAATTACAACACGAAAAGTATTTCGCTAGATAACACAAGGTGCAGTTGCCAAGTCTAATCAGTAGGTGTGAAATGTGTAGTATATAATAGATACTCGTACATAAGTGAAAAATGTGCCCAAAGAAATTATGCAGTTTCAGACATGAGAGTAAAAATTTGTTTGGAAAACCCTGTTTGATGTTTCCCCGGTTGATGTTTCTCATAAAGAAGTCGACCGGTTAAATTTCGTGTGTATTATATCAAAACACACAGAAAAATAATCTTTAATACTACGTTTGTTTTAACATGTTTTCAGACCCCAATACCCTTCGACCAAGCTACAGCCACTGCAGCCGGCGCAGTCCTGGCTGCTCAAAGAACCCTCGCTGCAGCCATCGTCGTGATCACTAGCTCCGGGAAGTCAGCGTACATCGTCACCAGATTCAAACCTCGATGCCCGATTATCGGGGTCACCAGATACGCGCCGATAGCTCGACAAATGCATCTTTATCGTGGTGTTATACCTGTTATTTATGAAAGTAAGTTTCAATTTTATCCTTGCTATTTAAGTTATTAGGTTATGCAAGACATTAATCAACATTTTATAGAAATAAAAGACGGTTATTTGACATAAAAACGATATGAATTTATTGATTCTTATGCAATACGCCTATATTATTTGATACTTCTGAAAATAAATAGTCAATTTTAATCTATAAATAATAAGAACGGTCTTTATTAGGCAATACTTTGTTTACCATCTCAAGGTAAGAGATACGCGTCGCGTATGAAAAACACTTATGTATTGTAAAGTACATAAATAATGCTTTGCTATTGTTGGGTTTCAAACCAAACAAGTTAATAATGTTTACATGTAGTAAATTATAACTGTTATAACTGATTTCATAACAAGAAACGGCGTTGTTGTTAACATGTTTAGTTGTTTTATCGAACGTAATAAAAGATTCGTAAAATGTAATTTCTCCTTTGTCTCTTAGCCGCGATAAAGTCTGTCAATAAAACAAAACTTTGTTTATGGTGCGAACGCTGGAGCTTTTATGCCGGCTGTAGGCGAACCAAGACGATTTCGTCTTTTTTATACACAAATTCTTGTTAAATCCTAAGCTGTAAAACAATTCTTGTTTACTGAAGCAATAAATTACTTTATTGCATTTTTAAGTGACAGCAGAGAAAAGATTTTAATAGCAGTTGATTTGGTATTGCGATACCAGCGACATTAAAAGAAGAGGCTTATTTTTTTATACAAAACATTTTTGTATATAACAGGTATACTTGATATATAAGTTTACCATACATTTTGCTTTGCTTTGCTTCTATACCTTCATATTCCTTCGTTTCTCTGGGCAATAAGTATAATACGATAATATTTTAATTTTGAATAAACTTAATTTCTTATCTTATTTATTACTTTTTATCGATTTACTTTAAATTTAAATAAAAAGTAATTATACCTTTATATATGAATAAACTAAAAACAATAAATAATTCTTTTAAAGACAATAATTTTTATATTCTTCAAATAACAAGAGTTCTATCAAAGCCCCCGTTGCAATTCAACTATTTAATTTCAGGTGTTCCATTGCCCCTGTAGAGTATTAACAATATTTTTTCTATGTTTTTAGATGCCCCAGATCCCGATTGGACAACAGATCTTGACAGCCGCGTAAAATTTGCAATAACATGGGCCCTCGAACAAGGATTCGTTAGGATTGGAGACCCCATAGTGCAAGTTAACGGATGGCGCCAAGGATCAGGATTTACAAACACTATGAGAATCGTATATGCTTCTTAAGATTGTTTTTTTTTATTTTTTTTTTGTTATCTTGTAATATACTTTTAAATATATTTATTAAATATATATATTAAATATTTTTCTTATGTATTACGAAAAATCTTTTTTTTTAAGCAAAATTTCTCGTATATCTTATATAATTGATAATGCAGATCAATTTTCCTCTTTTCTTTTTTTTTTCTTAGTACACTTACATACCCCTCGAACATCTGTTTCTCTCACACCAGTTAGGTTGGCTGGAAGAGATCTCTGCTAGAGATAAGCTCGCCTTTGTATTAATTTT
>DWJZ01008433.1:0-11360 GCA_018249125.1 Asbolis capucinus
CAAAATTTAAACTATTTTTTTTAATATAATGTTTATAAGTGGCCAGTTCTAAAAACTTTCAGTTTGGCCCTCGTATTGTTCTCAATTCAAGACTGAATCGCAACTGGAGGCCTCTGAACAATAACTGTAAACCTGAGATATAGGATAACATCTACATTGCATGACATCTCGCCAGTACGAACGACGCGCTTTGCCTCGTCTTTATCACCAGTACCGCGAAGGATTGGAATAAGTTGCCCGCGTCGGTGTTCCTGTTCGATTACAATTTAAACATCTTCCAGTCAAGAGTGAACAAGCTCCTACAAAGTTGCACTAACTTTGCCATCGAAGACTTCATCGCCACTTGCCATCAGGTGGGATAGGAGTCCAGCACTAACTTATCTAAGGTAAAATAAAAACTACTCAGTAATGATAACATCTGGGACTGTATTTACGTGAGCTCCGAAGCACGGGAGCGCTCAAGATTTTTTGACACTAGTGGTCAACCGACTGCACCCTGTGATACCCCATCACGTCGAATCACGTTGAATCGACACAAGCCACCGTATTAAAAATAAATGATTTATATGCGACAACCCTAAATTTCAGATATACAATATCATACCTCTCCAGACACAAGATGTAAATTCACTGTTCCCTCACAAATAATATTTATTCACAAGAGAGAATCTTTTCTTTACAGCAAAGTTTTCGTAAATAATTCACGAGCGTATTTTCCTCGTCGGCTCCAATTAAAGTTTTGTAAGGAGACCCCAGCCAAGGAGTTAATTTACTGTAGTATAAAAGGTAACTCCCCTGACAGCTAGGTCAACTTGACTAGATGCTACGTTTACAAGTGGCAGGCTTGAGTGATATATAACTACATACTCTATGTTAATTGCTGACCAACGAGCTCATGGTAAGTGGTCACCGTAGCTCCTGTGCATCAGAAATTTAAGGGTCAATAAAGAAGAAATTCCATTGAGAGCCCAAGTTAGGACATGACAAATCATTTATTTTTCTTCAGGCTTAGAAGGCTTCGGCTTTAGAAATATAGCAGCTATTTCTAAGTAAGAATGGATTTTTGAAAAATCATTACTTATACGGTAATAATTTCAAATTTCGATTAAAAGTCCATTTAATTTTACAGTTAAATTAATTAAAAGTTCAGTGTCACCATCGAGGGAGTACCGGGCATACAGCCAGCTTACATACATATTTAAAAGTTACCAACATGTATTATACTTTGTTTGCAGTAAACTTCCAACGTTTACAAACTTTCGTCGAACCAGTTACAAAGGTAGCTTAGCTGATTAAGATTTCTTTAGAACAGCACTGACATAATAATGATACTTAAAGTAGTTGTAATTCCTGACAGCAACGAGCAAGTACCTCAAAAATACTTCTTGGAGCTACTTGTTTAACATAAAACCAGCACGCTTACTATTCTTAAAAGAGCTTGCGAATAAAACCCATATTATATCTTCTTGACTGTCCCTGAAAAAGCCGAGGATTTAGACAAGAATACCTTTCATACATAGCTTTATGCAAACGGATTTGCAAATACAGCATTACGAGAAAAACAAAAGGAGGAAAAATAGACTAAAAGGTATTTCTGTATATTTATTACGTTACGCGTACTTTCTTTCATATTATTACGAAGCGAAAAAGAATATTTAGACTAAAAGTGTTTATTATCAGCTTGTAAAAATGTAATACAGTTATCGTATCCTATATATACTACTATTTAGATTGGTGTAATAATAAATAGATCGTGAGTACTTACCGGTTTGCATTTAAAATGTTTAGTATCCGCAACCATATTATTTTAAAACATATTTTTCTACTTAGATTTAACAAAAACAACTTAATCAATATGAATGTAGAGCTATGTATAGAGAGCACGTATTGGCTATTGGAAATTCATAAGTAGGTCTCCTAGGATCCAGCCCGACAACGCGTCGGCGATCCCTCACATCTTCAAACTCTCGATCTAATTTAAAAAATTACAACAAAATAATCTCGATTCCAATATTTTAACACAATCAGATAAACAGAAAGCTGAAGAAAAATATTTGTGCAAAACTACACATACGGACGAAAAAGCCAAATCAGCGATTCAGAAGCGATAACGCAAAACAGACTATAAAAGGGGTCTCAGAATAAAATAGCTAACGTGTCGGCTAACTACCCGCATTAAATTCACTAGTGTTATCAAGCATCTTACTCCCAGTCGCACTGCGTCAGCGTCGCGCGCCGGACGCGAATTATGTAGCCATTACGTAAGATGTACGATTTATTTAAGATCTGATAAAACTTGGTAGAAACGATTGTTCCTTTCGTTTTCCAATGAACAAAACATTTTATCGACTACCCTCGTAGCACGACGGCTTACTAAAGCTATGTATAAAGAAGACTATTGAATGAAGCCTTAAGGCTGTAAAATGTCACGAACACTAGTATTATAACTCGTAACCTACTATTTAAATGGATTTGAGGTTTTTTACAAGGCAGTTAGTTCTAAGAGAAAAAGATTACCAGGGAGTAATACAGTATGTACATATATACATAGATACTTACACAACACAAAGGTAACATTAGAAGTTCATATCTTTAGGAATAATATTAACGAAAAATACAAGTGATACGATGTAAGTTCTACTTAGGCACATTAAAAACATCCTAAAATCCTAAAGATGTTATGTATTCATTTTAGTTGATTAAAATGACACTAGGTGGTGTTGTTACTGATTCATGTACCGATTCATGTGCTGATGATGTACTGTGCAAAGCACTGCCTACCATGTACATATTTATTATAAGCGTTCTCATTAGCATGCTGGCCGTAAAGCTCCTAAAATAAACGAATGTCACGTGATACGCAAATCTAATCTAACGCAACTTTAGCGCTGCAATTTAGACACCAACATTACGTAACCTTAATTTACAATTTTGGACTTTAATCCAGGAAGCATTGAGTTTGAATTCGAATGCGATTGGAAATCAGATTGACACGAGGACAAAGGAAATAAAATTACTCGTCTAGAAGGGCACGCGACAGACGTGTGGGATTAAAGGGAACACATTCAAAAATAAAGAAGGATCATTCCCAACCTTGTGGCTCTTGGAATAGATGTAAAGGCAAGTGTTCGATACAACATATTGAACTCAAGGGCGACAACCCCAAATATTAATGGGTATTACTGACAAGTATCCTAACAAAGCTTCACATTACTCAGTAAGTCAACGTAATCTCTACGGCGTTTTGTTGACCGGGTAACGCTATCGGTTCGATTGTTAGCCACGAAAAACGGTCTGTTATCGTACTATATAAATCTTTTTCAATTGTTCCACAAACTATGCCGAGATAAGGAAAGTTAAAGCAAGATACGGAGAGCATTAGCAGAGATCGGTCTATAAATCTATTACTTTAATCAGAATAAACAAAATGAGAGTGAATGCGTATTACTTATTGACTGATTGATAATTAGAACCTTAAAAAAAACAATTTATTTAATATCATAGTTACGAGAAAACAGGCTATCTTATAGTCATTAGTCGTTACGCCTGTAAACTATAATTAGAAGTAGTTAAGCGAAAATTATCCATGCTCAAAAACGATTTAATTATCAATCAGTTAAAAGAATAATATTTAGTTTTTATCTTGTTTTTTTCTTGAATACTTGAACTAGTGTCTTGCAAGTCCTTCTTGGCCAGCAACCCTGTGTATGGTGATCACAGACAGATGTCCTGTCCATTCGTTTGCATAATTCATCCTAGTCCAAGGGTTGTCAAGACAAATGCCAATGTCAGAGCAAGCAATATACTCTCTCTCTCTTTATTTGTAGCACCACTATGCCGTAAAACAGCTTCGGAAATTCTTCAGAGACACATGACGTAAATTTGAAATTTAGGTATTCTTTAGGAATAACTTGCTTATACATATATTGCCTGCACCGGTCCACGTTCGTGAGCAAAGGAGCTTCGTATTCCAAGTTAAATTACCGTCATATGTTCTCGTCGCGTGTGTAAACAAGTTTTATACTAATTTTAGTTTTGTACAAGTTTTCGTTGTTAGCGAGTGTTGGATCTTTCCATATTTCCTTCGTATGTTTAATATAATTAATTATACCGGAAGCGGTACTCTGGTATGCTTTATAATAACGTTATCTGACTTCAAATTAAAATGGCATACGATTGAGCACGGATCTTTCGTTGTGACCGAGACATGATCGGTGGAAGGATTCATGGCCAACCTAAGTGTTTATCACCGCCCAAAGGCCTCCGGGGATTGCCATGTGACGATAACAATCTGGACAGAAGGCTTTACGTGCCCTCCACTAGCTGTCACCGATAACCTATCAATCCCATCCGCTATGTCATGCATACTTTTTTTTTTATACGATAACTATCAAACTAAATTTTCTTGAGTAGGATAAGACACCAAACTTTTTCTCTGACAAGAACTCTCAATTGTGATGGCTAACAGAGTTAGTAGGGAAACTGTGTCCACGGTACCTCGGAAAACATTATGAAAACACGCAATTTGTACTAATTTTACAATGATATGTTGACTATCGTCTCTAGTTGTTCCTAAGACGATTTAAACTATTTCCCACAGCCTACAATAATGATATATCATCAGGATCTTCATATTGTTTACTTTAGGAGAGCAATACTAGCGTTGTCATAAAATTCAATAGTCGCTGTCAAAATGACGGTCACCTTCATAAATTATGTAAATGCGACCACCTACCCTAAGGTTTCCGATGAGTCACGGGGACAAATGACTTCGGGACGGTAGGCGAGGGGGCGTTGATCAATTTTGTACTCGCTGGGGTTTCAGTTTTCTCAAAACTCTACATAGGCTTTCCTCCTTGTATTATGTTTATTGCACAGTGATGCAAAATTGAGTGCAATTGTAGTCATAAAAACAAAAGAAAGGAAAAGAAAATGATAAGACATTATTAAACTTTGAGGAGTTCCTTTAACGTCATCAAATAAGTTTCAAGTTATCATTTTACTATAGTCCTAGTACGATTCAATGTTCAAACTACAATAATTTTCATTAGAAACGAAGCGACAGAAAGTGAAACAAGTGAATCCGAAATAGATATTCATAAATCCTTGATATCAATATCAATAGCAGATACAACTCACATCATATCAGCAGTCTTCCTAAGGGGTGGCTTGGATTCAAAATTGGAGGAAGAATTACCTATATACTTTCAACTTAACATATAGAAAGCTACCTGTGCTGAATCGTACTACACATATGTAAATAATAAGTACTCATTTCAGTTCAGACAAATATTACAATTGAATGTCGAACATAGAAATGAGATAAAAACCGTAACACCCGCAAATAAAAAGGGGAAATAAGGAGATCGCGTGAGGGTTTCTATTTTATTTACAAAGGACATCGGCCGCAGCGGTCTCATCAGATAAGAAGATCGGGCGGTTCACCGATAACCAAGATAGTCTAATCCGATTACCAACCCACAAAGAAACGTTCGCGGGCTTTACAAAATTACTGGGGATATTCCGATCCCCCACATAAAGGTTTACGGCGGGCGAAGCTGGTTTCATTACCCTTTTTATTGAATACAGACAAGGAATCCCTTCAGATGTTCTTTATGAGCGAAGAGATAGCCGTGAATGAGAGTGCTTAGTTTGGCCATCCGTAAAGCCCAAGGAGATCCTGGTCAAGCGGTAAATGAAGAATAGAGAGCAAATAGTGGCGTCATATGCAACGCCACAATTACATATCGGAGCAGCAGCTCATAAAACATGACCTCATTTCACACGGATCAAAGCAACCTACATGGGCGTGTCATGGGGAGAACGGGAGTTGGGGTCGCTGACCCGCCTAAAAATTACATATTACGCACTAAATCCAGAAACAGGGGTATCTTATCTTTCTAGGTCCCCTCCCCCTGGGTCAGAAGTTGAGTACCAGTTGAGACCAATCACCTAACATTTTTATCTGTTGCGAGTGGTAAATTTCCTTAGCCACATTACGTAACTACCGCTTCACTTTTTTAGCAATTCTGTGCAAAATGTGTCACATGTGTTGATTTAGTTCAGGGTTAAGCACACGAGCAGCTCAATGCCGGGTCGGCTCAAGATTTGTTTGCCCAAGTATTATGAAGCTTTCGACAGATCCGAGAATCTGTATTATGCAAGATGACTGGCTCTCTTTGTCTGCACAACAATGGAGGCGGCTCGTTTTGGAGTTATTCCCGCCAGGGTCGGATACTCTGTGCCTTTCTCTTCAAATACAGGTGCGTTAGTTATTGCCACGTCGTCACGGTATTTTTAATCACACTAACGAAATTTTCTACGTAGGTCATATTTACTTGCACTAGTTTCGAAATAAATACGAAGATACTTAAAATATTCTATAGAAGTGGGTGCAGAGTTAGAATACAAATTCAAATCATTTATTTCATCTAGGTATTCTCAAAACACTTACGAACGTATTTTTTAAAACGACGGAAGAACCAACTATACTTAGTTAAATCCTATGTATTAAACCCGATTACTAACAACATATTAATACTCATATTGTAGAACAATCTCCTTTGTACCGGACCAGCTAACATTTGCTAAGTCAAATCCGATAAGCCCACTATTAATAGCCCACGTGCAGCGACACATACCACGCGCCATCAAATATAGAAACGGGAAAATTATAATAATATGCTATAATGTTATAACGCTCCCTCCTCTGAGGGAGGAAGTTAAACTAACAAGGGGAATTCTTATTATCGACGTGCCAAAACCTCGTATTGTGTTTCAATGGGGTGGAAGGAAACTTGACGAACTTACTCTTACTTCTGAATTATATGGTGTGGCAAATTGCTACCAATTTCTAGAACTATCTTAAAATAAAGACTTCCTACCATGCTTAATTCTACAGGATCGACGACCCAATGCGTTCTTGTCCGTGCTACTTATATGTATGTATGTTCGTCTGTATTCGTACGTATACACAACATGGAAACAAAGATAATTTAAACATTACAACAATGAGTACCTACTGAGATAAATATACTTATTTATAAAACATGACAAATTAGGTTACTAAGCTGATATATTTCGTTATTAATTAATATAATGTTATGTTTAGTTTTGTTAATTTCTTGCCTTTTGTTCTAACTGGATTCTAAGCTTAAAGAAATGATATTTAATAAAATGAAATTAATTCATTCAATTTGAATTCAAACCTTACTATTAACTCAAACAATACAAGGCAAATAAAGGTAGCTTGGGACAACAGCCTTAACCGTATATTACCGATAAACAATACCTGTACGGGCTTCAATAACCGTAACAACACAACATATAGCTTCTCACCCCGTGACAAGGGGTGGGTGTAAAGCTAACAAGGGTGCCACCTCCTCATTAACGACTCTCCAAAACTACCACCTAATCCCCCTTGAGTTATGCCCCTCTACCGAGATCGGAAATAATCGCTTATGCCATAATATCCATATCTATCTCATAAGCTCCTAAATACCTTTACTAAGGGGAAATCTACAAATAAACAATTCTTTAGTTTTTATTTCAAGGCAATTCGTGTTTACAGACAATATAGAAGTGGTCGAAACTCTTTAGTTTTTTATATCAAAATTATATTGCTGGCAATTAAAAAACCGGTATTGAATTGAAAAAGAATAATTAAAATTATTCATATAAAA
Source organism: Asbolis capucinus (assembly GCA_018249125.1). Lineage (NCBI taxonomy): Eukaryota > Metazoa > Arthropoda > Insecta > Lepidoptera > Hesperiidae > Asbolis > Asbolis capucinus. Next base: position 7,683 of record DWJZ01008433.1, read on the forward strand.
TCAACCAAAATTGAGCAATTTATATTTCCCAACTGCTTCATAATGTTTCATAGTTTCTCCCAACAGATCGTCGTTCTGAGTACGACATCGCTTATTTTTTTCCGTTTACCCATGATGCGTGCTTGTCTATTGCGATCTACTGAGATTCTTTACAACTTTGAACTCAATTTATAATATACTTTGTAACCTTTGCAAATGTGCACGTCCGATCGCGTCTGCGCTACCACGAACTTTGTCTTTCTATGGTGCGACGGATGCAGTCTCGTCCGTTCTAAAAAGTTTTCGTTCGTTCCGTTCTCGTTCGTAAAAAAAAAGATAATAAAGTTTGATGTATAAATTTTGTCGATACATCTACCAACAAATGGATACTAAAATAAAGTAGCAAGGTGTAAAGGGGAGTGAAGTGAGAGTCCCCATACATGGAAATACAATATTTTCAAAGTGAATATTGTTAGTATAGAACCCCTTCTACACAGCTGCGACACTTTCTATGCACCGTACTTATTTTCAGAACGATTGGAAAAATATCTAGCTAGGTGTATCCAACCGTCGAACAAATTACTGCGAGTATTAAAGTGTTTGCAGACGAAACATCCCGGGGAGGGGGAACGATCCCGGGGAGGTCCGGTAGGAGTTCCCTCCCTGCTCTCCTCCTGGCACTCTTTATCTACAAAATTTAAGTCTATCGATACGGGGCTCCTTTAATCCACTCGACATTTTAAAATTAATTTTTATAAAAAACTTCACTTAACTGATTTAAATAAATAACGACTAACTTTATTAAAACGAATTTTGAACTATTAATCAATGTTGACTTTTCAGCTCAAATCCTATTAAATTCAAAGATTTCTTTATAAACTTTGAAGTCTTCGTTAATCTGTTTATCTAATCGAATTTCCAATAGCTACTTAATACTATAATAAAAATCAGCAAAAAAGGTGGCTAGAGATAACTACTTTGTGTTAACGTTCACGTCAAACGCCAGTTCAAAAATGTATAGGAATGATGTTTGGTGCAGATATATACGGCGTTAGTCTTTTCGCAATAAATGTCATTCACATTCATTTTTGAAATAGCGTTTGGCGTGGATGATAACAGAGAAGGCATTTGTGTCAAGTTCCAGGGCAGATCACGCTCAGTAGGTTTCCATAGATAGCTTTATAATTCTTTAACCCTCAGGTCGGCAACCTTTTCTTATATGAGGACCACAAATTTTATAAATATAGATATTGGTGTGTATGTATCGTCGTCGGGATCATAAAGTTGCGTCGTGTAAAAGGAGTTTGTGTGGGCCGCAACACAATGGCGTACGGGCCACACGCGGACCGTGGGCCGAGTATTGCCGACACCTGCTATAACCTATTAAGACTACTCCTTAACCATGCATCGTGAAACAATAAGGGTTCGAGTTTTTCAGGTGCGAGTTTAACCCTAAAATTGGTACTACATTACTTTTCATCAAACCAAAATTATGACAAGTCAATCTAAGTTTTAGTTTTAGTTTAAAAATCATTTGACTGTGTCCTACATTAGTATTATATTGTTCTATAACAAAAAGTTATCTCACTCTCAGCGTAACCAAGTAAATATTGATCAGTAGCCCGAAGGTTAATGCGGCAAAAACAATCCGCGAAAAGGTGAAGGCTGTACCGTATTAAGGTCGTCGCCCATCTAACAAATCGCCATTCACACAAACTGCGATATCTTGTTCTAAATATCACAAAAAAATCTTCCAAGCGATCATAGATTCAATTACGAAAATAGTTTGTAAAAATATACTTGCAATAAATAAAAATAAATAAATTCATTAAGCTTGTCAATATATTATTATTATTTAATGATGATTACCTAATTTATGTGTTTCATGTAATAATCATTATTTAACATAAGTATTTCATTATTATATTTTAATTGTAATTTTTTTTTGTTTTCATTAATATTATTGTTTCAATATTAAAAATTATTTTTATTGACGTTGACTGTTATAGACTTTAATTCATTTAATTAAATTTAGTCAATATGCATGTTTCTTATCTGGAATAAATAACAATATATAATATCTATTTATCAAACCAAAACAACCATAATATTACATATTCCTTAAATATAAGTGTTGACAGTGGAAACAAACAATTTAATATTTTCGATACATACAGGTTTTACTTACTTGAAATCTATTACATTTTACAAACTAACGGTAATACCAATTAAGTTGCGGGATTGTTGCTGATATGTAATACGAATTTGCGATCTACGAGCCATTATTGCAAAATTCTCATAACCGCTTTGAAAGATACATATGTACGTAATAGACATAGTCGCGCGGTGCGTCAGCGCGGTGCCGGGTGTCGCGTTAGATAAGTGCCGACCTTTATCCCTCGGTGTGCTCTGGTTTCACAGACTGCACGTCGTATTATTAGATCCGCATTGTTCGACAAACCCAACACGCCGTGTTATCATAACTTGACCGCGGAACAGCTTGCGTCAACTGCTTCTTGTATTAATATAATCTACGACCATAATGGTTTTGTCAATATTACTATAATGACTAATCAGTTGGAATTGGTCATATTGGACATTTGTGATATTTACTGATCGCTTTGAAAGGCCTGGAAGCTTCCACCACGCTTTGCCGAATTCGGATTAGCGGACGGACTAGACTTGCCTATTAAAAAGTTTATTAAAAGTATTAAAAGCTTTAATTATCCCTACTACATAATATTATAAATGCGAAAGTAACTATATCTGTCTGTCTGTTACGCTTTCACACCTAAACCACTGAACCAATTTTGATGAAATTTGGCACACAGATAGAGTTGACCCTGAGGAAGACCACAGGCTACGTTTTATTGTGAAAAATGGGGAAGGAGGATTTAAAGGAGAGGAAGATGTTTGTAAGAAAATTCGTCATTTTTAAAGATAGGACTTCACATATAGCATAGGGCCTCATTTTGACCACCCCCCAACCATTACGACTACGCGGACGAAAAGCTAGTAGAACCACAATGCAAAGAAACACCCAAAATTTCATAACTGTATTGCTAACCGTTGAGGAGTTCTCTTGTCTGGAGCCAATCCTGAACGTAGTCATCAGGTCATGCTTGTCATAAAAATGCTGTCTCAATAGGATGAAAACTTTATGCAACATTTCCGCTCTGTAATGTTAGAGGAAGTGGGTCTAATTTAGCTTGCAAGATTTGACCCGTACCTAATATACAAACATACACTGCAAGTTAAATAAAACCTTGTAAAAATCGCAATTGGCAACTTAATTATACTTGCAGAATATCATATTCAAACTTTACGCATGTATCTACTTAATGTGGAATACTAAGAGATCATTAATAATTCCATAATTATGAATACCTACCGCCTTATGTAGCGTTAATAGCCCGGCGGCTTGTTTCGATCGTAACGATCGTGATTGAAAAGTAAGCAACAGGATGCGCTCCGTAGCAGGCTGCGTGACCATCAGTGGTAAAATATTCATGTGCGCTACCGGAGGCCCGTAAAGCCGTCGGCCGCGGTAGCTATCGTGAGATATCTATCGTTAAGCCATGTCAGAGGCTTTAGGGCAACATAAAACCTTCGGAGACCTTCCTTGACAGGCCGGTTGGTCTAGTGGTTAGTGAACCTGACTACTACACCGGAGGTCGTGGATTCGATTCCCACCCAGGT
>DWJZ01008434.1:0-11360 GCA_018249125.1 Asbolis capucinus
AACAATAAATGTACTAACCAATTATAGGTGAATATCACATGCAAGAAGAAAATTAAAACTATAAAAAGAGAAAAAAGGAAAGCGACAGTAAAACTTACAATAAGGTTACATAAAGCAAGTGTGGTCTTGTCGCTGCATGTCCATATGTTGCTACATTGTGGTTACATATTACTAAAAAGTGTATAATATAGAATGTTGGACATTAAGTTAGTTAATTAAGTTAGTTATTGCCTTCCTAAAGGCTGATAGAGACATATTAAAAAGTAATTATTATTTAATATTTTTTGTGGTATATTTTGTGTTATAACAAATTATACTAGTTTAATTCTAATGGGATGGAACGGGCTTTTTATTCCCTTACAAGTCAAATATACGGCTTACTTCGTCGTATATGTTGATTGCGTTGACTTAGAAACTTATTTCATAGTTTAAAAAATGCCAGTTAGCTGGACAGGTCAGAAAGCTCTGCGTTCCTCTCAAAATATGAGGTATATAGGATCATATAGATCCTACCAGGTAGATATCTACCAGGCTGGTGAACTACATGTCGGTAGACTTCACACATCTTCGACAACTCTATGGAACTCCCGACAGTGCAGGTTTCCTCAGGAAGTCTTACCGTCTATGTACATTACACCTAACTTGAAACTTGGAGATGCCTGAGTTCGAACGCAGGACCTTGCGTTGAAGTAACCAACGCTTAAACATTTTAGACTATAACTGTTTCAGACTACGAATTGCCCAGTTCGTTTTTGGTATTTTAAGATCTTCATCTATATTTGTTTGTGAGTTTGATTGTTTGACTGTTATAGACTCTGAAATTATAGGAGATAGAGTACTGATGTCTTTAGCCAGTTTGTTCAAAATTATCTCGTAAAGGTTTTGGTACCAATATTAAATCGATCGGACACATGGTTGACGAGTCGATGCGTAGCAACGCGCGCCGGTACAGTTAACAATGAAACGATTACATTTTATATTGACAACTGTTAAATAGAATCCACAGACTTATGTAAACACATCAAAAGTACTCGAACTTGGTATACCTGACCTGAATCATTTTCAGGATCGAGAGAAGCACCGTCAGTAGCGCCACCTACAGTCAGCGTTTAGCGTATTCACGAGTTTTCATTCCCATTTGTTTTCTTTTTCGTTAGCTCCCCGAAACGTCGCATTGTGTAAATTGTGATTAAAACTTTACATTTGAAACAACGACTTCTGAATATAACAAAATTACCGGCTTTTAAACTTTCCCAGGCGATTTATTTTCATTTCTGTAACGAATGGAGGTGCCGTAATCTTTTTGAAAGTTCAAGGCGTAGAATATTGTTTTAAATAAAAATAAATAAATAAACATCTTTGGACAACCCACACACGGCCATCTGAACCCAAACTAAGCGTTAGCTTGTGCTATGGTGATCAGACAACTGATAAACATATACATATATGTATATACTTTTAAATACATACATAAATAGATATTCCTATTACACGCCCAGACACACAGAAAAAACATTCCTGTTCATCACAGAAAAGTTTGACCTGGGTAGGAATCGAACCCACGACCTCCGGTGTAGTAGTCAGGTTCACTACCCACGAGACCGACCGGCCTGTCGCAATGAGCAGAGCCGTAATGAGCAGAGTTGGACAATGATGCGATTCGAACCGATACTATGCATCATCCCTACTCATTAAACAAATTACTCGTACATGTATATCTGTACTATAATAAAACTCAAAGTGCATTATTCCTGTACATTTTAATTTTTTTTTTTAATTTTGATGAGGCGAGATAGAGCACGAAAATATTATTTTTGGAGTTATTGTCTGTCTAAACGCGCATCACGTGAAAACATAGACAGATTTCGATGAAACTTTGTAAAATTATGACATATATGTATACCCGATTAACATTTAGGATACTTTTTATTCTGTATGATTCCCGGGTTTGCCTGGAATAGGACAAGAAAGTTTGTGTGGGATTTTTGTTCCACTGGTAATTAAAAAAACAATGTATGTGTGTAAGCAAAGCTGCGGGTACAGCTAGTGTTAAATATACACGTCGTATACGTTAAATGTATATTTACGCTATCCAAGACGTCGTACGTCACTCGTTCATGGAATTTCGAAAAACATTATTGAACGAAATTAGACAATGAAACATTAGTTTGGAGGGAAACGTGGAAATTACGTTTTTAGGTTAGCAGACGTCAAGGTGTGACGTTACGTTTATTTATACTGTGTTAACTATAGATTTCTGATAGATCGCATATTATATTGTAATCATATAAATTCATATAGTATTTGAAACAATAAGTATATTATATCTTTATCGATATCTTCACACATTCAAAAACTCATTGCTGCTAGTTTTAAACATAAAATTTTAAAGGTCATGTTTTGGTGATGATATTACTCTGTGGGCAATCTTAACTAGCATAATATCATAGTTTTTTCTTGAAAATCCAGCTTATGGATGACTTTAAAAAAACATTTGGAATATACTATTATTATCTTTGTCGCTTAATTTATTGTAAGGTGTTAGTCTTTCGTGTCCAAATTTATTTTTTCCCATACACATCCGTTCATAGAAACAGTAGCTGTATTATACAACAAGTCCACAACACATCCGATGTCGACGTCTGCCCGAGAATAGCCTCTGTTTTTATATCCAAATATAAATATCAAACGTCTTGTCCGTCACTCAGTGTTAGTGTTAATAAAGCGTTTTAAAATAGGGGTGTACCTAGTACGGATACCGAAATTACCGATATACATATATTTATATCTTTCATTTTTCGAAGTATTGGAATTCTCTCTTCATATCCTCGTGATACTCGTCTTTGGTTCAATTATAATTTTCAAACTGTAATCGATTTCTAAGTTTTGTTCATTAACTTTTTGAAATAATATTACATTTGCATATGACACAATTCATTTACACCTACATTTATTTAAAATCTCAAAAACTTTTTACTCTATCGACATCGGTATCGAATCCGAAGAAGTGGACATCGATGCATCACTGTTTTAAACTTCACCACAAAGACAAATAATATCCTATAGTTTCCTTCAGGATGTGGTCGATCTCGATTTCCTTTACAAGATCTTTTTGTATCGAAGTCATAAATATCTTTTAATGACTAATATATTTTAGTAAATTTTACGACCTTTCAAAATTTTACAGGAAGCGTGCTGACATAATTAGGGTTTCCTATTTCAATGAATCATAATTTGTTAATTGGGTTGGCTAAGACATATATATTTTTCATTGTAAACCATAACTGTTCTATTACTGGACTTGGGGACACCTCTCGCAATATGGGGGGTCTAGGTCATAGCCACCACGCTAGCCAAGTGCAGATTGGTAGACCTCAGACACTTTTGAGAACTTTACGTGGAACTGTCCGGAGTGCAAGTTGTTGATCGAAGTTTCAGTCACCGAAGCAAGTGATAATTACCGTTTAAATCGCACATAACTTTGAAAAAGAGGTGCGCTCAAACACCTAACGTTTAAACGACTTATGTTCAAATTTTTCGGCTATCACCGTTTAATTTAGTTCTGTATCCTTTAACTTAACTTAACGAAGCTATATTAAATGTAGTTCCTACAATATCTTTAGAGGAGATTCTTAGTTTTATTGTTTCATTCTTTAGTTTATTTCATTTTATGAGGCTACAAGTACAATATTCAATTATCATTATCCTACACAACTTATCTAATCATGACGATTATATTTCATTACAAAAAGAAAAAAATCAACATATTTTTACGGGAATAGCCGACAAACAAGCAATCAAGCCACATGGTTAGTGATCACAGGTGCACCAGATACATCAGAAACAACAATCTCATATATTAACTGTCAAAAAATTAATTGGCTCCAATTGTAGATTGACGGAACACGACTAAAAAAGTATAGTTTAACAACAGCATGATAACTCACCTCTTCTATTGATGACGACATAAACCCGGAGCTGTAACAAATAAACAAATATGTTAGGTATTTGTTAGTCAATAAAACATTTTAATTTCCAGATCAAAATATGTAATTTCCACAATTTGCTTAAACATCGTAATTATTATTCATCAATAAGAGGTAGACATGCATGCATAAGAGGTAGAGGTAGATTAATTAACTGATGGTAAGTGGACAATATCTATGATAGACAGAACTTTATGTATTGGATTGCAAAAGTCATACAGCTTTTTAGCCAAAGTTTGACAAGATGGATGGACAATTGTTACTCCTTCACATAAATTTGAATGAAATTACGCATTTGAATGAAATTTGACACAGCATTAGATTAGCACATGGAATAGTCTAGATTAACACATAGGCTACTTTTTATCACTATACAATGCGAGTGAAGCCGCGATCGGAAACTAATGGTATGTTATTAAAGTATGTGACTGCTGTTTCAATTATAGGCAACTTTAGCATACTAATAATGCATTGTTTTGCACCAGTACATCTAGAAAGTGTATCTACGCATAACAGTAACAATAAAATTTTGGTCATTTCATTAACTTAATATAGTACAAAATAAAAGTCATAATCTTTTTAAAACGCCTACACGTCCATACTATAGGATCCTTAGTCGCGGGTTGCATGAACAACATTAAAATCTCTGACACAAATAACTAGAGAACAAATATATATCACATAAATATCTGCCTCAGCGAGAAATGAAATCCCTAACTTATGAAAGCAGGGTCACTCCGAACTGGATTTCCTAGTCATATTTATACGAATATTATTAAATATAAACATTTCTATTGCAAAACAACATTTGAATGGTCAGCTAGTATCACTATAAAACCGATAGCAGGGTATACTCACCAACACAAAAGTTTGTGATGTTTGTTAATTTTGCTATCCATAGTTTTCGTTGCTCCAAACAGTTCGTACACAAATGAATTAATTGTAAAGCATTTCTTGTACGACGGTACAAAGTACATTCATGTCCACATCACATCGTAACGTAAAGTCAAATATTTTTTACACTTATCACTTTTTTTAGTTTAATATCGCACGTGACTGTCTGACAAGGACGAAAAATATTTTTTTACTATTTAGTCATTATTTTTTAAGTCCATTCAAACTCATTGGTTAATAGCTTAGTGAAATCGTTTTACCTTTAACGGTTAAACTTAACTTTTAAAACTTTAATTAGAACATTAAAATATATTTGGTTTTTTGAGAAATAAATGATTATATGTGTATTTGAGAGGGTTCCCGGATATTTTAATATCACTATTGGACTCGATAGGTGGCGTTGATGTTGCGCTTCACCAAGAAATCAGCCAAACTATTACAAATACAAACAAATTTGGATAGCTGTCATAAGAAATATTATTCAGAATAGTACCTACATATATTCTTAATGTCAAGAGAACTCAGAAATGTTGGTAAACATCAGGTCAAAAGGACTTGGCGTAGAGAACAACATAAGATCAAGAAAGTCGCAGAAAACGTCAACTTTCTAAGCTAAAACCTCTCGTCACACAGACGACGGCATATAAATATTGTGAATCTACATATGTATTGTAATTGCAGTATGTTTGTTCATAAATTATAGATACCGTATAGTATCTATGGAAGTAATATTTATTATTAGTTTTTGATAAGGTAATCTTAGATGAAAAATATGTTTGTTGTATTAGAAGTCAAAACTCAATCAGTCTTGTCTTGAAGAAACATATGAATATATTTGAGCAGAAACTCTGTGAAATTACTTCTAAATATTCGTCTTATTTCATCTGCATCGCTGTATGTACATAATTAAGTTACGTAACTTGCCTTTTGGTTTAAAAATATACCATTATTTTATCTACAAACTACTTTACTCTGATACGAAAATAAGTTCCTTTGAAATTCAAATAAAAATTATAATGTGAAACGATTTCAATAACGATGCAGGTGGCATTAAAATTTATTTTCGTTCTTTTCTTGGAATTTGATTATGACATTAATGATGCACACTTCAAAATATCTTGCTAATGAGAACTTTCTGATTTCCAGTTCATTTCCAAGAAATTTCTGAAGATGCCACTTTTTCATTCACTTAACTTTAAAAGTTTTTAAATTATAGTTCATAACATAAAAATGAACTGATTAAGACGGGAAATGGTGAGAACTGTGGTAAAACTTTCTGTTAATCAATCGCAGCATCAGTTCATTTTCACCATTGAGTGCAAAATAATATTTGGTCCAAGATATGCGTAACTCTATGCAATGCATATGCATAACTCTAAGCAATTTGAAGAAGAACATGGATTCGTAATTTAAACACGAGCCCCAACAAAAATGTTCAAGGCAATCGTTCAATTATTTCTTAATAATTATATTCAAAAATATTATTTTTCGTATGTTCAATATAAATCTGCTACAATTTCAACAGTACTTAATAACACTTATATTAAAATATGTATATTACAATCATGTTAGCTAACAAATCAATTAACTAACACATAAAAATCACATGCACGTCACTCGTCAGCCATTTTTTATGTAGGCATAAATTACTTGTTATTTATTGAAACGACCTCGAATATGCATCAAAAGAAAACGCGAAACGACGCGCCAAGTTGGGCCGCTGTGTCTGTAACTCATGAGTGTACTCAATTGTGACGAGCGAAGGATGTCCGTAACGCGCTATGGTTATACAGGGCGTTCGAAATGTGTAATAAAAATACCATTACTTTAATTTAATATATAAAAGAAAATCTAATTAAAATATCTTGTTCTAATTATAATTTAGCGCGTTACGTACTTAATTCTGCCGTACATTGAGATAATTGACTTTTTAAATTATTCTTCTTTTTTAATTGTTCAATACTTTTTCTAAGGTTTGTTAAAAACTAAATAGCATAGTTAATTTTCATGCCTGTTGAGGTCTGTTAAGAAACTAAATAACTTCTGTTAAAAACTGAATAACATAGCAAATTTTCTTGGAATTTAAGCACTTAATTATTATACTACTATTATTATTATTACTTAATTATTATTTAATATAGTTATTTTACTGTTATACCCGCTATAAATAAATATAGTTAAAAGAAAATTTTCAATAATGTCCAGACTGTAGTTAAGGAATTGTCATCAAACCTACACGGTAAAATAAGTTCTTTTTTTTAATAATGCACCGATTTTAAACATAAAAACAAACGTGATCCACCTGTAAGTGGAGGGATCTATTAAAGGTCGGCCTAATTCCCCCGTCACTGATTGCATGTCGCCATCGCATACCTCACTCTGATTATTAATTACAATTGACAATAAAACACAATCGGAACGTGAATGCTCTTAATATATTAGAACTATTTAAATACTACCGTGAATTTGGTTTCTTTTATTGAAATTAAACTAAACACAAACTTGTAGAGTTTTTTCGTCATCGTGATGTATGGCGTATAGTCAAGCCCTAGTTTGTACTGCTGACTTCTGTACACAATATTTGAAATAAATTGCAGAGGATTTTAGCACAGTTTTTGTTAGAAAAAAATACCTATAATAATAATAATATTAAAGATTAATCGATACAAATATCACGAAATAATTCGTTCGTGTAAGCTGTCTGTTAAAGATAAAAAAATCAATATCATTTGAAGGATGACAAATTCGCCGGATGTTAAAAAATCTCTATTTGTTCTGTTTTTTTTTTGTCATCGAAATTAGTACTTTAAACAAGCTTTATTAAAAATATTTAAAACACGAGCTTTAATTACAGAATCCTAATACGGAGAAATATGTATATAAAATTTCATAAACGGACTGATAATCGTTAATGAATTCCATTGTCTGGAGCCATTCCCGAGCATAGCAGCAGATCATACTTATCATAAAAATGCATTGTCATCGGAACTGAAGTAGTGTGCAAAATTTCAGCTCCATAGTATGAGAGGAAGTGGCTCTAATTAAGCTTGCAAGATTTGACCCGTAACAAACAAATATATTAATATACAAACATACACTGCAAGTTAAATAAAAGTTTGTAATAAAAAGTATAAGTTTGAAAAATTACAGGAATTCAGAACATCCCTGTTGTGTTTGAGAACTTGCAAATGATATCTGGTCAAACAAGATAATGTGGGCCAAGTTCAGGTACTGGAAACGCTTTGTTTTACTAGACTCGTTCGGAATTAAAAAATAACAGTGGACTTAGTGAAGGCCATAGATAGAGTGATGTTAGTGACATTAATTAATAGATACAATACAAATACATTACATAAATAAGTATGTATACTAAAGATAACTCTAAATTGCTTTACAAAGTCGTGTATAATTTTTCTATGACATAATCAACAAAATGGAAAATAAATAAAGCCGTAGTATATTAACGAAGCGGCGCACTTTTCATTTCTTTATCGCTATCTTGAGAATATGACTCCTTTTTCTAGCTACTAGCTGACATCAAGTAATATGAATAACTAGAACATGTTTTCTTTAATTGGTATTTTATTAACATTTTTTTACAATATAACGTTAGTACAATTCTACTATTATTTGTAATATCATTGTTCATCATACTATATCAGTACGAATTACTTTGCATACTTTTTACACTTCATTGTTTTCACCTCTATTTAAAAACTTGGCGTGTTTTTACCAATATCACATAGAACAGACGCACTCCAGAGAATTTATCACAAATCATTATTTTATAAAAACATTAGCAAATTGCTAGTACTTTCGTCCTATTTATAAATAACTTTATTTTGTTATCAAACCGTCCGGTTAGGTAGACGGCTACGTCAAAACTGCGATAAGGTATCTTCATGCGATTACCGCTGGTCACACATTGACTCAGCTTACTTGCGCACAGGATTCGCAAACTTTCTTATTACATACACATGTGCATACAAACATACGTTACCTAGAAATATCTAGAGTAATGGATTGTGCAGTGTACATGTGCAGTTAAATAATTCCGTATGTTATTTATTATATTTTGAATTTGAAACGTTTGTTTTATTCTTGTCACAAGCAATTGCTGTGTCTTACATGTATTAAAATCATTATTTAGTAGGTAATGCCTACAATTTTGCCGTAATAGACTCACGAACAGACACAAAAATCCGACTTCAAATGACCTTGAATTAAAATGAGAACAGCATTGTCAACGCAGTCGTAGTCAACTAAATACACTTTATTAGGAATATCTAAAAAACTACTCGTCAGATGTCGTTCAAAATAAAATGGGACCACGTTTAAAGCATCAGCTTTGAAACAAATAAATAATTATTATAATGGGAGTCTTCGAGTAACCAAGCAAATTGAGGTTTTTTTTTTTAACATAATATAAGTTAATGCTTAACAACAATCCCACCTGACGGTAAGTGGCGATGGATTCGTAGATGGTAAGGCGCATTCACTCTTGTCTTGAAAACGGACATTATACTCGAACCGAAACACAGATATACCTTATATGTGATATATGACAGTGGAATACTTTTACGATACTTACTCGTTAATTATACTAAAAAGAAATATTAATATTTAATAATTAATGTCAATTATGATTTAAAACTAACTAATATTAACTTAATTTTTTTTTCCAGATTCAGCAACGAAGAACAAAATGGTGAATTTGAAGAACTTGAAATAGAAATGAGGTCATATCGCCATCACTACAACACTTCCTTGGAATGCGACGATATAATATACTTCCCCAACACTCTAACTAACAAAAAATTCCCTCTGACCGTTGATAACTTTACTTTCATTGACAATACACCGAATGAATTATCCGAAAATGATATAAACGTCACGGAACTTAAGGAAAATGGGAGAATACTTCTAAAATTGAATAAACCTCAAAACCAAATGTTGACTTTTGGTATCTGGGGACGGGTTTATAACAAAGATGTCGACCACCGCAGCGTTGTTACAGATGCTGACGTAGAAGCTTATATTAAGATAGAAGAGGTGATCTTTGGAACTGATCGGAGCAAAAATACTATTGATTAATCGTTCATTGTAAAGAGTAATCTATAGAATCGTGGGTACTTTCAATTTGTTTTTTAATATCATACGGGTGCCCACGATATGTAGGTACTTTGGACGACGATATTTCGATTTGAATGAACCATGATCACGGCTCTAGCAAATCAAATATCAACGTTCAATATATATACTGTGAGTACCCTAAAACGGGTACTCATGATATGTACTGAAACCTGTAAAATATATGTAGTCAAATGTGCGCAATCCACAATGAGTTAAATCTATTTTTTACATTAGTATATTATTATTCTAAATTATTTTAAAATTTAAAATAACTATTGCTTAAGTGCTATCGAATAAACTGAATGTTTTAAACTTTTACAGATAAGTACAATGGCCTAATCAAGGATTGACTATTTGATTTTTTTTGCTTTAACTTCATTACTATATTTAAGTATAATTAAATTACTAACTTAAGCTTTAACGACATGACAATGTATGAAATATTGTGATTCAAAATAAGGACTAATTAAAAGAGATGAAACTAGTCTTTTCACTTTATTATTTATTTTTCCCATCACCAAGAAGGTAGATGCTATTTTATAAAAAAAAATGTTTATCCGGGATTGCAATTATTGCAAATAGAACATTGTAATTTTAATAAATAAAGGTTTGGTCCAATCCATTGCGCTTTTAATGCGGCTCGACAAGTTTTTAACATTGCTTTGTGACAATAACTCTCTGCATTTACGTGCTACCTGAAGCACTCATGAAAATTTTGCCACTAACGGCCACCCGTCCTCCTACCGACTGTGTTTGTTGTTGATAACTGGTTTGATCACGTTGAATCGACGCAGGATATAAGAAGACTGTGGACGTAAGACTATGGACTTTACTTGCAGAATATTAAGCCATGATATTTTTGCCACTAGCGGTCAATTACTCAATGCACTCATCTATTAAGGTTGGTGTAGGCAATGCACGCGTTCTATATATTTGCTATGGTTTTCCCATCAGGCACTAATATATGGTAAGATATATAGGCGGCTAGCCTTACATGTTTAAGTATTATAATGAAATACCTATAATAAAATAAAATAATCATGTTGGTTATAAAACGGTGTTTAATTTGTATTAGGTCTAATTACCAACTATTTCCGTTACTTAATAATTTTTAGATAATATCTTTAAGTTGTGATAATTACTAAATTATTAAATAAATTATTAAATGATTTTTAACGTCATTAATTGTAATTTTTAAAAACAGTTTTACAGTTTATTTTATTATTTATTTATTTATGTAAAAACCTATAGAAAGTTTTTTTACAAAGGGCGGACTTAATGCCTAGTGGCATTCTCTGTCAGCAATCAAGTTTTTCTATTGTGAATCACGCCACCAGGCGGCGTTGT
>DWJZ01008435.1:0-11358 GCA_018249125.1 Asbolis capucinus
AACAATTATAATAATTATCATTCCCCCTGATTGGATTTCCCCATCCCCATTCCACCATCGAACGAGCCGTCGCACGGCGGGTATCCACCCATTCGTCGTGAACATCCCGCCTGTACCGCAAAGGATTGGAATAAGTTGCCCGCGTCGTTGTTCCCTTTCGATTACAATGTAAATGTCTTCAAGTCCAGAGTGAATAGGCTTCTACTAAGTTAGTGTGCAGTGTTACCGTCGAACACTTCATCGCCACTTACTCTGAGATGGGATCGTCGTCAACCGCTTACTTATGAAAGGTAAAAAATAATAATAGTTATTCGGAGAAAAAAAATGGTTACCGTATTATTTTGTACCTTAAATAAGTTCGCGCTTGATACGATCCCACGTGATGGTGACGGAACCTTAGCACCTTGTGCCATCGCAGGCTTTTATATGCCTTTACATATATGATATATTTTCCTATATTCTTTGGTTGTATCTTGGACGGTTTACCAGCGTTTGCAACTAAATGCTCGGAAATCAGTTTTTTTACGGCTTTATCACAAAATATGTTATTTTCCATTATCCAATAACATGATTAGAATGATTTGTATGTATAAACCTTCGGGAATAAATTGTTTTAATACAGTGAACACGGCATCAAAATTCGTCGCGTGGTAGAAAAGAAGAAAGCTTCGAACCAGACAGAGGCAGAGGCAGAGAGGCAGAGGGCGAGTTTTAAGCTATGTAGTGATAGTAAAAGGTCGCCAGTGGATTTTGGCGGAGTTAGGCGCCAACGTAACGTTTGTTGCTTTTCTAGGGCCCGCTTGCGACTCACCCGCGTGATATGTTGATAGAAAGTGGGCTATATGTTATTTCAGACCATAATCTATTCCTTTGCCATATTTCATTGAAATCTATTCAGTAATTTTTGCGTGAAGGAGTAACAAACATCCATGCATCAAAATTTAGTTTAAAATATTAGTTGAAAATGACTTTCGGACCGTGGTCTAGATGTAGTAGTGATGTCAGGTACAAGCACTAAGCCGGTATATCTGTACCTAATATTTTTTATCTGTAAGGGTAGCACATTGCGTCTACGGCCGTATTTTACGACAGATATCGGCTCCAAGACATCTGGCCAGGTCCGAGCTGTGACGTCAGCACAGACCCACACAAAGCACTCGTTTGATATAAATTTACAATCCCTAAACTAGTTTTGAACCTCCTACAACTTTATATAATGTATGTTTTATTCCAAAATATATGAAATCGTTCACTTAAAACGAATATAAAAACTTCTGATCAGATACTGTATTGAAGATTTCTTTCATCATGCCCTCGACTTACGTAATATTATTGTAATAAAATATTCTTGTGAGAACGTGTGTTATTTCTATTATAGTGGTACGTTTCAATTGGTCTACTGTTCCAGTTCAGATGTACAATTGTGTATAGATTTCGACAATTTGGAGAAAATGGTATTTAGCCTTCGATTAAAAATACAATAGATACACAATTCCATACAGTACCTTCAAATCGTACTTCTCTCTTTCTGCTAAAAATGAAATAGTTTTATTCAATTTTAGCCTTACAGTCATAGTTTATAATCTCAAACAGAATTTGGAATTGGATTTAAAGTGTAGTGTCAGCATGACCCGGTGACAGCTGGTCGGGACTGGCCTAGACCCAAATGTATTGAGCTACTGTAACTACCTACCCTTGATGATTACGTCAAATATAGTTTTAATCCACTACTGGGCCCTTAAACTTTTGCTGATTTGTGTACATTCCGTTTAGACTAATTTATTCCTACCCACGGCTTACCATCGTTCGTAGCATCACCATGTTTCCACGGAAGCGGACGCCGTCGGTAGAATGGGAGACCACTAGTGGCAAAAACTCCATGAGCGCTGCGTGCTTCGGGGGCAACAACCCTCGGTCCCGGTTGTTATTGTTAGATAGCAATCGTAAAGCGTTTCAAAACTTCTGACACTTGGGTAGCCCACTAACCGCTTCACCAATCGCCATTGGAGCAGCGTGGTGGACTATGCTTTAAGCTTCCTCAGTATAATGTGTTAATACATGTGTGATCACTGATGCACAACTTAAACAACACGTTATATGATATGTATATGTCATGTGTTCCTGGTACAGCGAGTGGTCTCGCTGGAACGGGATAATTCAATATGATGTTAAATAAACTTCTGTCTCGGTCGATATTGAAACCGACCTGTGAGGGAATCTCTGTTGTCATACGAACTGCATTGTGGGTTCACTCAATTTAGAATAATATTTTAGTAAACAAATGCAGCCCGATAAGTGACCATCTTTGCCCATGGACATTAACAACTCCAGGCAGGAACCAACTCTTGTCAGAAAGGAGGTCGGGACAACAAAATGGAAGGTCGTTGAAGCAACCGGGGTCAAAACTGACTCTAACTGACCCCAGATACTTGTATCACTTGACGGGTGAAAGAAGAATGGGAAGTAGTAAAAAAACCTAAAGTAATATATAAAAAAGTCAAGAACAACGTAAGTGTCACATAAAAATATGTACAGCGTGATGAAAAATTTATGAATCGGATCGAGCTCCGCCATAAATATAAATTGGTTGACCCAATTGACTATCAATTTCTAGATATCTTTTACTCGAGACCTATTAAACCGGCAGCTTATTTCGTTGTTGAAATATCCAATTTGTCGATACCCTTTTGCTTCTCGATACGAAACCTTTTACGGGAGCGTAATACCATCCGGAGACTAGTCGTTCTGAACAGGTTTAACTGATCATTTCAGGAGGCTTAAATGCCAAATCGGTTTAAACTACCTATTTTGTTTATGAACATGTAGGTATTGACTATGTACTGTAGTAGGTATAATAGTGAAGCGTTCACAGCTCGTGGCTTTTTTCGACTGAAGGCGATCTAAAAGGTTAAGCAACAGTGGGCATGGTTGGTAGCAGGATGGGTGACCGCTAGTAGGAACAATTTCACGCTTCCGCGTTTCAAAGGGCACTGGAGCCGACGATCCTTGTTGTTATCGTTAGTGATCGTTAAGCCATGTCGGACACCTTCGGGTGATAGCACCGTTTTGTAATGAGTTGTATTTTAATATCATAAAATAGGAATCATCAATAGATATCAATAGGACAAGGGTTTCAAATAGATAATTTACAAATTACCCTCGCAATTAGTATGATCTAACACTAATACAGTGTAAATCTAGATAAGATTTGAACAAATCATTTGACAATAATATAAGTAAATAAACATCTGAGGACAACTCACACGCGGCCACCTGGCCCCAGATAACCGGTAGTTGGCACTGTGATGGCCACTCCATTGATACATATACATACATTTCAATACTCGTATATGTACATTTCTTTTTTTGTCAGACAAAGATAGTAAAGATATGTACATACGTCAATTAGTGACAAATCCATTGGTGAGTTGTTAATTAATGTTTAATTGCATGAAAATTTGGTATCAATACATTTATCTCTTCTTGACCAAAACCAGTGGAAGACATGAGCCCTCCTCTCATAACCAAATGATATATTTAACACACTAATAACGTATCTGACAAGATTGCCAGCGCCTGTGTTTCCACTCGAGTATCACAGCAAGAGTGAATATGCGTCTAAGTTAATCCACTTTTCCGTCTAAGACTACATCGCCACTTACCATCCGGTGGGTTTGTAGTGAAGCATTAAGTTATACTATGTAAAAAAATATATAAAACTAAGCGGTATATAAAACCATTTCTAACATTCCAGCGCCTTCAAGCGATATGTTGGAAATATAAAATGTGTATTCATTTTCAACCGCAATATACAATTTCAAAGACGTATATTTTTAAGGTAAATACATTTTCTTTCATAAACAACATCGGTACATTTGTACAGAAATCCTAGCGGAGAGAAAATAAAGCGGTCTGGGGAATATAATTTTAAAAGAATCATTACATCGCACTGCTCGGAATATTATCTTTAACGTTATCGATTATCGTTCGTGAGCCTTCGTTTAAGATTAAATTGTGGTCACAATCGTGACGAGAATTCAATATTCGATTTGATATTGAACGTATTATTGCTTTCGTAAGATGTTTTATATCGAATGTCATATCCATTTTGGAAATACAAAAGTATTCTTTTTTAAATTGAATTAAAGTGAAAGTATTTGTATTAGCGCATCGTGGCCTATTAATGGGGCACTACTGACCATTCTTACATCTTCTCATTCCACGCTGCTCCAATGCTGGTTATTTAGTATCCAACCCAATTGTTGAAAGTTTTTATGACAAACGAAAGACCTGACTTAACGATTGTAATCTGACGATAAAGATCCGGGTCTACGGGGTCACGTGCCCTCCGAAGCACGGATGCGCTCAAGAATTATGGCGGTCACCCATCCTCCAGCTGACTACGTTATTTGATTGAGCACTTAAAATGTATTTATTTCTTATTTATGTACACTAAGGAATTAACACCGGTTACAAAAAAGTGAGAAGGTACAAAGGTACTGCTTATTTCTTTACACATTTTTTCCAGCAGACCTGCAGCTGAAGAAAAGATTTGGAGAGGTAGGTTCACATCACATGTATACTCTCGTTTTTACGGAATCCATTTGTTGCGAAATCTGTTTGTCGGTCTGTCTGTTCGAGCTTTACGCAAAAACCACTGGGCAGATTAAGATGAAAATTGGCATAATCGAAATTTAAAATCTAAAATCTGAGAAATAAAAACCGTTATGTGTGGCAATGATGATGAACGGCCATCGATCACAATATTTGTAATATACTGCTGCACTCGGACAATTACTAATATTATAAAGACGTGAGTCTGTAAGGTTTGATGGATTTTTGTTACTCCATCACGCAAAAATCACTGAACCAATCAGAATGAAATTTGGTACGCAGATAGATTATATCTAGAACAATACATACGCTACTTTTTAAACCTACCACGCGGGCAAAGCAGCGGACGGAAACTAGTAGGTTATGGTAACCTAAATCGTTCCGTAGTACAGAATCGGTCACAATATCCACACTAAGTAGGATTTTAAATGAATACAACATTTTATCCTTAACCAGCAATAATATATCATCAAGAAATTAATTAAAGAAGACTCCGTTGAAATTTAATAAGGAAAACCTTAATAAGAAGTTGTGATCATTAACTTTCATTATCGTCATTAAAACTTGGGAGCGGAGAGCAAACATCAGAAAAAGTAATTTAAATACTTTAAGAGAAGAAGCTCAACTTGGTTCCTTTTAGAAAAAGATAAATCATCTCAGGAACTAGCACCTGCGAGTACTTTATGAGGCAAATACAAGGAGTATCCTTGTTGGAGTCAACTTTTTAGAGGCGTCTCTTTTAAATCTCATTTAAAACCCTTTGATTTTTAACCTTGCTTTTTAATTTAGATTTTTAATGTGATACTTATTAAGTAATTAAATAATGTATTATTAATTTTTAACTTAAGTTAATGTAAGTCCTTTATAATTTAACTTGATTTGATTTTATTGAATTAGTTAAGTTTTATTTTAATTTGAATCTGATGTAATTATGGACTTTGTTTGAATTAAATATTATTATTATTTGCAAATTTATTTTGTAGCGTATTTTTACTGAAACGTGATTCAATTGAAAATATCCAGAGTTATATACATATCCTACTAATATTATAAAATTTGAATGTTTGTGAGTTTGGATGGATGGGCGGATGTTAATAACTCTTTCACGCAAAAACTACGGAACTACTCAGTGAAATTTGGCACAAGGTTAGATTGAAGGTCTGGAATAATACGTGGAACATTATATCACGATCTCGAGCTTACTGTATCATAACTTTCGCCTAGCACGTATGGAGGATGACATACAAATAAATCCGTCATGTCTTTGGAACTATGTAACCTCTAAGCGAAATAAAAAAAATAGCCTAGATTAATATTAGCGGACGGCACAACACAGTCACATAGCACACAATGAGCTCAATTATGGGCAAACTACTTCAGCTTAGTATAATAAATAATAAAGAGCCGCCCAAGATGAATACAGCTGAGGCAAGTACATTTGTGGGAACTGATTTAGGGGCCATGATAGATATTATCTCTATTAGTAGCGAAGATATATGTATATCTGCGGGACCGGATGGCAATCCACCGTATATTGCTAAGGATTGTGGTATGGTCTTCGTGGAGCCCTTGCTACAGTATTTAATCTTTGTCTCTCTAAATGCACTTATTCAGAAGCATGGAAACTTACCTGCTTAGTTCCGATTCCAAAGGATAGTTCTGGGCTGACTGTAAGTGACTACGGACCTATTGCCGTATTGTCTGCATTTGGTAAGTTATTCGAAACCGTACTTTGTGAATTGTTCAAAGGAAAAATTTAATGTCGCCTTTCAGAGTCACAGCATGGATTTAGGGAAATCGAGCTACAGCATTAAACCTCTTGGACATACACCAATAAAACTGTAGATCTAGGTTTTCAGGTTGATGCTGCATTCTTCGATTTCCGAAAAGCGTTCGATACAGTGGACCACGATATTCTTCTCTAAAAATTTGCGGCTGGCGGATTCTCTCCACATTTGCTTAACTTTTTCTCCTGCTACCTCCGGAACCGGAGGCAGTATGTCCAGTACTGTGAAAATATTTCTGAACCGTATTATACCTTTTCGGGGATCGGGCAAGGTTCAAATCTGGGGCTTTTGGATTTTTTAATTTTTATCAATGATTTACCAAATGTAGTCAGCATGGCTAGATGTCTGTTATTTGCAGACGATCTAAAACTATTCCAGGAGGTAAAAAATCAGACGGACTGTCAACTACTATAGGGTGACGTTAACAGTGTTTTAGACCGGAGTAGGAGAAAGTTCCATGTTCAACGAGAGCAAGTGCTCTGTTCTGACGCTTACTCGGAAACAAGTCCCAATCTCCTTCAACTGTAAGCTAGGCAATAGTGGACTTCTGCGACGCTCATCTGTTAAAGATCTCGGTGTACTAATGAGAGAAGATTTAAGCTTTAATGACCATATTGCAGCCATTTGCAACAAGGCCTACCGGACTTTGGGATTTGTATTGCGACAAGTGCGTTACCTTGACAGCACAGCTGTTATCAACCTGATGTGATACAGCTTTATGCGGAGCATACTTGAAAGCAACGTAGTTATCTGGAGCCCACATAGGTACAACGTAGTTATCTGGAAAAACTTCAAAATAAATTTTTGCTATATCTGTACTCTGAGGAGTATGGATATTTTGTCGGATATCCAAGCGTGTACCCCAGTTTATTTGTATTGGGAATGCTAGGGTACACTACTTTAGAGTATCGTCAGAACATGTACCTTTTAGAGCACTTTGTACGGCTAATTAGAGGAGATATTAATTATTCGTCAGTGCTGGAACATGTCTCATGAAATGCCCCAGATACCAAGCAATTACGACCTCGCCAGGTTGTTAATAACCTATTTGCAATGCCTAGGTGTGTAGGTCCTTGTTAAGGAATTTCCCCTAATGCAGGCAACCTTGCTCAATGCCTTGGTTGCACGGAATCAATTCATTGATATTTTTTATACATCCAATGCCGAACTTCTCAGAATGGCAGGAGACTACATTACTAAATTATAAAAACAAATTGGATTGTAGTTATCTGTAATGTTTTATAAGTTACTGTGTTTATTTTAGTTTCAAAATGATGCTCATGACTACTTATTACTTTTTATTTATAATTTCCCTGGCTTACCTTCGGAAGAGGAGTTGTCAGGTGGTTTTAGAGTTGCTGTACTAATTTTAACCTATTATCCCTCGGGAAAATGCGATTTTCTGGGATAAAAAGTATCCTATAACCATTTCCGGGTTTTAAACTAGGACTATATCGAGTTTCGTCTAAATTTATCCAGTTTGCGTGAAGCTTGACAGACAGACAGATAAATCCAAAATAAAATTGTTTTAGTCTCTATATCGATAACAAAGATCTGTATTGTTTATGGGCTTGTAAGAAAATAAAATCTATCTATAACCCGATAATCTTCTCACCAGAATTCAATCGAGATACGAAACAAACCGAACAAGTTATCAAACATCTTCAATTGTTCACCAAACTTCTCTATTATTGGAAACAAAAGGAGAATCTCATCCCTGGCGTTAGTTTCACGTTGTTTAACTTTCCTCTAAATAAGGAGGGTTAAGAAAGAAATACAATATTTACGGAGGCATATTATTTACGAAAGATTTTAATATAATTACGAAATATTTTTATTTACGAAATTTATCCGCGGGGTAATGCTGTCAGGATTCTTGGCACTTGGCGTTTGAAGGTCTTTAAAAAGTAATTAAAGAAAATTATAATTTATTTTAATTTAGTTGAGTCTTAACTTTATTTTTAATTTTTATTTAGTGGCCATTTTAATTTTATTTCGTTTATATATCTTAATTTGAATCATGTTAATTGCAAATAAATAATATATTTATATATATTTAATCTTTAAATATATTTATCTACTTTCTAATCTAATAACGCCCTTTAATGGTCGTCCTGTAGATCGCAATATATATGAGATTACATTAAATATACGATTTTGGAGATGTTATTAACTTTGGGTATGATAATACCATCTTTATGATGAGTAAGTTTCTTTCGCCGAGGGCGGTTTTATAGCAGGAGTTGGTAACCCGTGACCCGCGGGCCGCAAGCCAACCGTATGCCCTTGCAGTGCACCCACACATACCCCATTTACACGATGCAACTTGACGTTATAACCCTAGTAGCGGAGTTGCACACTACGCAACCACGTACTACGAGGCACCAGTCGTCACCGGGGCGTGGTGGTAAACGTTCATTAGTAGAACAGTATTAAGTGGAGGTTTGAGTATACTCAACGGACAGTATAATATATTATAATAACTTAAGTAAACATATATGTTTACTTAACCATTGAATTATACTGTCTGTCTATTGAAAAAAACTGAAAATATTTCTCAGTATCTCCTGGTCTCGCCTTATCATTTACTATCTCACCTCTAAACCCTTAAGATAAGACATGAAATGTGAACCGCACTTACATAATATTTACTTTATAATTCCGCTGAGAGCGGCGATGTGTCGAAGATTTACTCAAACCGCGAGCAATTTGATTGTATTCTGAGATGAGCAACCCAGCCTCTTGAAGACAATATTCAGATGTCTACAGCAGAACTGATGGACAGATTGCTCTATCAAAACCGTTCTTAAGGATTATTGCTGAAATTGTACCGATCTGAGATAACCTCATCGTGAATTTAGATGAGGGTAAAGAGATTTGCAAAAAAATTTAAGATAAAAATATAAACCGCCCATGAACTGGCAGCTTTCTAGGACAACGTATCAGTATTGTTATTCGGAGAGGAACCGCTGCCAGCATCTTGGGTACTGCAGTACCCAAGGTCTGCCACAGGTACACCACATATATTTAATGTTCAAGAAGATATCATGAAATGGTGCTGTGGTCTAAGAAGTAGAGACCTGGGTTACGAAGCGAGGTCCAGGTGCATATTCCAGCTGGGATAGGCCTGAGACAAATAAACATTTATTCCAGGGTCGTTATTCCCGCCCGTGGTAAATGTTTAGCCATGCCACTTGCATCATAGAAAAACCTAGTGCGAAGACATTAGTGTGCTTACACGGTTGCTAGACACAATATATATTACGAACTCCATTCTCGGGGTCGAAGCGGTCGGTGCGATGTAAAATATAGTTCCATTAAATTTTGGGACATATAAATATGATTTGACATAAAATAAATCTCCACCGAAATTTATTTTCCAATTTATTAGCACAAGAACTTTATGTCGTTTATATTAAAATGAAAGTCTTTACAGAAGTAATGAAATAACTTTGATCCATTAGCTCTGGGCATGCTTTTTGACGAGAATCGCCTCCAGGCCTGCAGGCCTCCACAGATAAAATTTACCGACGACGCCTCCAGTCATTCAACTTCACAGTTAGTTTGACAAATTTTCCTTAACGATTATAGAAAATACGAAAATATTTTGATGAACAGAACTCCTCACCTCGAGTAATTCAGAGTGGCTCTCAATAGTAGGCGAAGGGCGGTTTGGACGAAGGAATAATTGTTTCTTTATAAAATTAGCCGACAAATGATCAGACGAGCCGCATGGTGGTACGTGGAAATGTTCGGCCATACAACAGCAACACTAACGTCATGACTGTTAGGTTAATGGTCAAGCTGGAAGACCTGGCTTCAGGCCCCAACAGGGACACTGTGATGCGCCTATCTGAGCATTGGACTAGTCATATTATACCTCATCCCAAGGTTAGATCTCCAGTCCTTAGCTGATTTTATTGTCCTAATGTGAGTAATTTCGATGTTTCTTTATTTTAACTGTATATTTTAATGAATACATTATAGTAATCAGACTAACGAGTTCTGGGGTCAGGTACCTTCTAACCTTCATCCAGTTGCGGGAGGCCATAGAACACAAGTCGGACGGAAATTGTTTTGTAATTGCTAATAGCATCCGCTGGGAGTGGAGCTAATTACCGCGAGTGGAGTCATTCAACTGCGACATCAGACCAGTTAAAGACAGTTTGCAAGATACGGGGTTTGTTCCACAAATGACGATATTTAGTACTAGATTGGTTGGTCTAGTGGTTAGGGAACCTGACTGCTACATCAAAGGTCGCGGGTTCGATTCCCGCCTAGGACAAACTGTTTGTTCTGTGTGTCTGGATGTAAATATGTATATAACTATGTATTTAAAAATATACATGTATTTTTATTAGTTGTTATATTTATTAAGTGAATCCATTATTTTTTGATTATTGCCTTATTTTAAGTAAACTATTTTTTAATAATAGGTAAGTAAAAACTTGTAAAATCTGCTTTAAGTCGTTCTTTACCCATATATTGGTTGAAGAACTCATAGCCGGTTCTTTTGGGTAAATTCTAACTTATCAACCAAGTTAAGCAACAGCTGGCGCGGTCAGTAGAAGGATGGGTGACCGCTAGTAGTAAACATTTGATGAGTGTTTTCATGCTTTGTGCGGCCTGTAGTTTTCACACCCGTTTGTTATCGTTGGAATGCAGTCGTTAAGCCTTGTCGGAGGCCTATGGACCAATTTTTTTAAATATATTTGGACCTATGGCCGGTCAGAAAACTTTCGACACCTGAGTTAGCCACTAACGCCTCCCCAATCCGCATTGAAGTGTGACGGATTATGTTCTGGGCCTCTTCAGTCAAGTTAATAGTCTGAAACCAAATTGATTGTAGAACGCACTACTGGATTCTGGCCTAAATCGCGACATCTGCTCAAGATGTTGCCGTAACAAACAGAAGGTTGTGCCGCAAACAATTTCACTGTTGATTTATTTGTATCCC
>DWJZ01008436.1:0-11357 GCA_018249125.1 Asbolis capucinus
TTACCGAGCGCGCCCTATTGTTCAACTTTTCATCCCACCTACCATCATGGGTCTTTTACCGAGCGCGCCCTATTGTTCAACTTTTCATCCCACCTACCATCATGGGTCTTTTACCGAGCGCGCCCTATTGTTTAACTTTTATCCCACCTACCATCACGGGTCTTTTACCGACTCGCCCTATTGTTCAACTTTTCACCCCACCCACCATCATGGGTCTTTTACCGAGCGCGCCCTATTGTTCAACTTTTTCAATCACTTACAATCGAAACAAGCCGTTGGGTCAATCGTCAGCTTCTAGAACATTTATTATTCAAACAGACGAACACCAATATTCAAAAAGTTGTCAATCTCGGTTTTGTGTCAGTCGATGTTCAGTTGCTCCCAAGTAACCCAATTTATTTG
Organism: Asbolis capucinus; assembly: GCA_018249125.1. Lineage (NCBI taxonomy): Eukaryota > Metazoa > Arthropoda > Insecta > Lepidoptera > Hesperiidae > Asbolis > Asbolis capucinus. The sequence continues at coordinate 403 of DWJZ01008436.1, forward strand.
GAAAATAAAATTCCTAATAGGATCGAGGGGTGCTCTCATCGACATGAATATTCATTTCTAAATGATTGTATTGAACTGAATACAATTTGCATGAGGTGTTTTCTTTTTGAGACAAGCCGGTCTAGTGGTTAGTGAACATGAGTGCTATACCGAAGGTCGTGGATTCGATTCCCACCCAGGTCAAACTTTTGTGTGATAATCCGGAATGTTTGTTCTGTTTGTTTGGGTGTAAATATCTATTTATATAAGTATGCATTTATTAATATATGTATGTGTATCAGTTGTCTGATCGCCATAGCACAAGCTAACTGTTAGTTTGGGATCAGATGGCCGTGTGTAAGTTGTTCAAACAATTTAAATTCATGCTATCTGTTAGTTTCTTACGTCGTTTTGGAGTTCAGTAACAAACAGAAGTGAGAAACAGAAACTTATCCTTACTAGTAATATAAATTCGAAAGTAACTCTGTCTGAACGGTACTTCTTCACGTCTAAACTTCTGAATTTATTCTTTCGTCTCATTATTATACTCGTAGCACCTTTCCGAAACGGTGGGAGATTCTAAAAAATTACTTTCATGAGGGTATTATAACTGAAATAAATACATTGCATAAATGATTTGACCTTGACTTATTTTGATAAAACTTAGTAAAGAGGAGGAATGGAACGAGAAAAAACATAGGCAACGTTTTAACGCGATATAATATTTGATATGAATACTTTGTATTCATGTAGATGTGATGTTGATTGTGGGTAGGAGAGGAAGGTGGGTCTTCAGACGAAGTCACAGAAAAAAGCTAGCATGTAAATAAATGAAAAGTTATTTAAAATAGGAAAGAAATTAAATGAAACATTTCTTTTAATCGATTACAAACACTATTTGCTAACTAGCTCCCTCTGATGGATTAACGATACAACTTACTAGCTTCCTACAGACTTCACAACATTTTCACTATATACTGGAGGTTATATACTGTAGGATTAGAAAGAAAGAAAAAATTCGCAATTATCAGATCAATACAACACAATTATAGTACAATCGACGGTTTATATACAATTTAAAAAGAGTATAATGGAATCAAAGGTCTACTCAACGGAATCCGCTGTTCCAAACAAACCAAATATCGTACATCGGATATTAAAAACCCTGTATTAAATCTAGATGGCGCTGACCTGGGAAGTGCTTAGAGTTGATTACGATTGTCATGTATTGGTAATGTGGTATGGTTTCTTTCTTTTCTGTCATGCAACACATTATAGACAGTCCAGCCTGGTGTTGTTAATGTCCATGGGTGGTGATTACTTTTCATCAAGTGACCGGTCTGCCCGCTTGGTTGTTTAAAGCATAAAGAAATAACGTGCAGATATTTGTTCATGAAAACTCTATGGCTTCAAATCCATTAATGGCCTGCTACTGAACAACTTTTATACTGATGAGGAGCACACTCAGCCACGCTGGTCCAATGCGGATTGATGAAGGTGCTAGTGGCCAAGCATGGGAATATGCCGCCCGAAGGTCTCTGACGTGGCTTAGCGAGAAAAACCAGGACCGAAGGCATTAAGGATTCTCTGAGGCGCGGAAGCACTCATGATTTTTTTGCCATAGCGGTCACCCATCCTTCTACTGACCGCACCCGCAGTTGCTTAACTTTTTTGATCGCCTACAATTAAATCAAACCGCTGAGCTATTTCTTTAACAGGTTTTAGTAAGAAGTAAAGATGGTAACAGAACTCAAAATTCCTATTTATTTTCAAACTTTCGAAAGCCAAATTCGTAGACGTTTCAACAAACCCTTGGGATATGTTTGGAAGAAGGAGCGGCAAAAACTTTGCGGCGGGAACTCTCAAGTTATTTTTCAACTTAAACTTAAAGTACTTTCTAGCTATTTATATTGTACTAAACTTATATGCAAACAAACTTTCAAATCTTTATAAAAAAATACTAAACTAATAATAATCTTTTATATATAATATGCCTTCGGTATTTGAGTTGAGTTTTAAATGACATTTTCGTTCTATTTTTACCGTACCAATATTTTTTTTACCTTAGATAAATTGGCGCACGACTATAACCCCACCTGATGGAAAATATATTTTTACTGTGTCTTAAAGTTTAACAATCACCTTGGTTTCCAGTGTTTCCAAGGCAAGAGGGTATAGTGTATTATGGTTAAATATTCATTGTATAATTTTGTAAGAGGACGCATTCAGTAAACCCCGAGTACGTAAGAGATGCGATGAAATATAAAAAGAGTATATTATAGTGTAAAAAAAGTTGACTTCTGTGAACAGCCAGTGAGAGTGTTATCTTCAAAAAACTGTTAAAATTGAAGTAGAAAATCTATAAAATAACTCCGAACTATACAGTGCGAAATAAACGTAATAATCACACAAATAAATACTGATTACAGTGTAAAAGTGTGTGCTAGGAAACAAAATGTTTCTTATTCATGTTGAATAACATTGGGTGATTATACAGAGCATATCCAATAAAAGTAAACATTTTAAACAGGATTAACAAATATTAAAACAATACTGAGACAGTATTGTTATGAAGAAACCTGCATCAAGGGCCAATTTAAATCGAAAACGTTCTGTTTTCAAACTGGCTGTATCGGATTGAAATCAAGAACAATATTCACGAATATAAATCAGTCTGAAACAAACATTGGTAGTTTACTACAGACGCGTGTAACTTAGCCCCTGGATGAATTCTGAACTAGCTCTGTGAAGGATTGGTACTCGATTTCATATTTTATGAGCTCTAAAGGTCGTCACTCAACTAATCGCACCAGCTGCACCGCATGATGCTGCGTCATTCACGCAGCCAACCAAGTCTATGGAAGTAACTCAGGCGGGGGCATCAAAATTATATGTATACGGTGTTTGGTCAATTTAAAAATACGCCGTATTCTTAACCGCAGCTATTGGTCCGTATTTCTCGTGCGGTGTAATATAAGGTCGGTTGGGTACTGTTTTGCCAGAAACATTTGGCCTCAGCTGCTTTGTCCAGGTTGTCCAGTCAATGTGCACCTCCCAACCTCGTCTCACACCGTTGAGATTTCTTGTAAGATTTATTCCATTTTTTTTTGTGTTCCATTTCATTTAAAAATGTTTACTATCCACGATAATGAAAGTTTAAAATCATTTGTTCCATTGAATCTTAAGTATGACCTTTTTTTTTTGTTTACAAATATCTAGAGATTTTTTCTCCAGCCTGGATTATTTAGGATAAATTAATAAATAAGTTAGGTATTGTCTATGGAGACGTTTCTTATTACTATGGATCGCATCGCAGCAGATTTTTTAATCGACTTCTAAAAAGTCGCCCATTCTTTGGTCAATCCTTTGTTTTTTTTCTTGTGCTTGTCATGTGGTTTTATTTTATTTTAAGCGACATCTGAAATATAGTTCCAAAGTTTTTCTACTTTACATTTTTTTTTACTTCAACTCTTTAATGAGTTTATCAATCTAGATGACTGTTTTTCAATTTGAAACTTAAAACTTGTCTTGTAATTTTGGACGATATCTGACGAGTAGTTTTTGAGTTATTCATTTCGTACCTTCATATTATTTAAATGATAAAAATTATGATTAAATCAGCTATAAATTTTCGGGTAGCTAAAGAACTACCGACGCTTGGGCGGACATTCACGCACCTATTGACAATGGTGCATCATGGTGAACTATGCATAAGGCCTTCTCAGTTACGAGGGACGCCTCAATAGTGAGCCTTGAAAGCCCAACATACTCTATCAAATCTATAATTGTGTCGGGTCGTTTTGAGCGAGGCCTACTTGGATAAATTGTATTATAGGATCGCGTGGTTAGATTAGTGACAACCTTAAGTTGTTAATATTGACTAAGTTACGAATTGCTATACTCGCATAGGTTACATAGATTCTCTACTAGTTAAAAGTTAAGTCACTTTTGTACATTGAAAGGACCTTAACGATTATTGCACCTCGTAACTTGGGATTGAGTCTCCACTTATAATGTTACCCACATTATACCACACATGTGGCCACGTAAGCCATAGTCAACCATGCTGGCCAAGTGCGGATACGTGGTCTTCACACAGTTTTAAAATTCATCTAGTACTCTCAGGAGTGCAGGGAGAGACACAAAAGATATAATCAAGTTCTGATCCGCACATAACTTTGAAATTAGTCCGCAAATTTGAACCCGGGGCCTCCCTTTCAAGAGACCAAAATTCAAACCCATAGGCTATCACAGCCCTTAACCACTTACTCAAAAATTTACTTACTCAAACTAGAAGATGAATTTTCACTGTCAGAGTTACACGTATAAAAGAAAATGATGCTGGTGAAGTAAAACAATTCACACACGACCAACTGACCCTAAACTAAGCGTTAGCTTGAACTATGGTGAACAGACAACTGATAAACATACGTATATACTTTTAAATACATACTTAAATAAATATGTCCATTACATACCCAGACACACAGAACAAATATTCCTGCTCATCACAGAAAATTTGACCTGGGGGGAATTGAACCCACGACCTCCGGTGTAGTAGTCAGGTTCACTAACCACTAGACCAACCGGCCTGTCAGATATCTATAAGGAGGTCATCGAAAATGATTACCAAACAGATATAAGACATTTTTACAACATTTTAGTATGACAAAAACTTGGGCGTCCCATACAAAGGAATCACGGAAAATTTTCTTGATCATATAAAAACATGTACCGGGGAACACGGAGTATTCTATGTATGTAAAATAACAAAAATCTTCAATAACACTGCATTTTATTAAAGCGCAAAATAATTCATTTAACTTTTGAAACTTTGTATAAAATTTATCTCGTAACTAATAAGATATAATTGGTATAATAGAAGTAATTGTTTTGACAGTTTTATAGAACTTGTTGTCCGTTGCGAGAATTACTAATCAAAAACTTTCTTCATTTTAATTCAAAAAAGTTCTGATTTAGGTAAATTTATAATTGATTAATTTTATTAGTATCTGACCTGAAAGAATCAAACTCACTTTCTCTTGAATCACTTCATTTTAAAAGTTTAATTCAATAAGTTTAAAAGTTTAATTCTCTAATCACTTCATTTTAAAAGTTTAATTCAATAAGTTAAAAAGGATTTTACTTAAAAGTTTTATTTTCGAATAAAAGTGAAAGGTAGATTTAAAAGTTCTGTTTAAGAAACTCTTGAACTCCTGCAACTTGACTTAGGCAACTTCAACTCAGTCTATACTAGTTCTTAACAAGATACAAGTTTGAGTGAATCTCACCGGATGCCACTTTTTATAAATCTTGATAGTTTTAGTTTTAATTTAGAAACTTAAGTAATTAAATGCTACTGTTAGGATGTAAATAAATTCTCTCGGAGTTTCCGAGAAACACAATAAAACAGAGTTCAAAGATTAGGTAGTTTATTTTAGCTCGTAACTGTTTACTTATGTTTTTAAATATTTTTTTGAATTTAGCCTTTCGAAACTCATCTCAGCCTCTCACGGCCCACTATTGAGCACGGGTCTCTTCTCTGAATGAGAAAGATAAGGCCACAGTCCACCACGCTGGCCAATTGCGAATTAGCAGACTTCACACACCTTTGAGTTTTGCAAACTCACCGGCATGCAGGTTTTGTCACGTTGTTTTCCTTCACCATTATAGCGACTGACATTTAAATGCTTAAAACGCACATATCAGAATTGCGCGCCCTGGGATTCGAACCCGGACCTCCCGCTATCCCTATCACCGCCTTAACTTTGTAATATATACATATGTATTTTGTTCTTCCTAACCTGGAGCTTGTGACAATCTATTTTCTAATATTGTTCACGCCAAACGCTATTTCAAAAATGTAAGCGAAAGACATCGAACAGGAGTGCACTAAATGTCATTTCCATTCGTGCTAGATGTGTTGTTGACTGCGGGCGGTAAAGAACGGAAGGGGGGTTGAATGGGGGGTTTAAGAGGGGGGTATCACGTAGTTACAGGAAAATATAGTACCCATATAACTTTCAAAAAAGATATACGCGGAATTTGTACCTCAGACCTCACGTACAAGTGACCGCATAAATTCCTAATTAATTTGGTTCGACACGATTTTATTAGAGCACAGGTCTTGTATAATAAAACAATTAATAACATACTCTGTGACCATTACATGAATAATGGATTATTTGGCCGCAAGATAGGGTCCCTTAATTTGTATATTAAATTGAACAGTGTACAATAATTACAGGAACTTTCTGACCTGGTGATATGCTGACTCTGTCCTGGTGATACTCGAATTATAATTATCACTAGCTTTTTTTCACGAATTTTCCCGCATGGTTTGTTCTTTATTAATATAGAAACATACTGCTTGTAATAATATTTCAGACTATTTATTTTTTGCCTAATTTTGGTTCTGTAATCTCTAGTTAAAGATTAAACATCCATTATCTTCTTTTTTGTGTTTATAACATTAGTAGGATTTATAAAAATAAAAAAATCCCAAAGTTGGTTTATACAAACACTTTTCGAAAGTCTTATACGTCATCGCTTCAACAAATCCCTACTGAGTGGTCGTGGAAGTAGAAGCGGCAAGAAACTCCCAAGGAGTTCTATTTGTAGGTGTGTTGATTATAGTAACATTTGCAACATTAGTATGATTTATAATATTAGTAGAATTCTTCGATCACTAAGAGTGAGCATACATTGTACCACTAGAAGCCGCCACTAGACCACAAGCTACGAACGTGTTTTTTACTATGAGAGTATAATCTATCTCTACGTCAAAATTCATTCAGCCCGGTACAGTAATTGCAAAGCAGAAGTTTAGGTAGTTGAAGAAGTAACAAACATCTATTTATGGAACCATCCATCCATCCTCACTAACTTTTTAATTTATAACTGAGTATGCTCTGGACTGACCTGAAAAAGATGAGGCACACCGTGTTTTCTCGGTGCTGTACATCGGTACAAAGGCTGATAATGGTGATGCTTTCAGTCTCGTAAATGCCGTAAGTCATGAAATGAAATGAAATTAATGAAAAGTATTTATTTCGTTTTAGGAACCAAAATTAATAATAATAAAAAGAAAATGAAGAGCATTAATAAAATAATGAAATATAAACATTCATAACATACAAACATATTTATTGTATTATAACCAAAAACCACATAAACGCCGTTTTCGATTCGATAATCTCTCAAAGCCTTAATGTTTGCCAATTTAATATCATGAATGGTTCAGCATATGTCGTTTAATTAAATTTTATAGACGTGATATTTAAATATATTGAACAAACAGGAGCAGAATCAAATCTTTAAAGGTATTTTTATTTATAAAAATAAATGACTTAATTGAAATGAAATTGTAATTTTATGACATTAATATTAACTGTAAATTATAAAAATGGTTTATTTAAATTTTTATTTAATTTATAATTGTATGTTACATTTTGTATTTTTTAGTTTTAAATGATTTAATTTTAATTGGACACTTTTTTTTATATAACTTTTGTTATTACGTAATGTTACATTGTATCTCTGTCTGCGACTTTGCCCGCGTGGCTCATGAATAAAAAGTAGCCTATGTGTTATTCCAAACTATAATCTATCCGTGTGCCAAATTTCATTGAGATCCGTTCAGTAGTTTTTGCGTGAAGGAGAAACAAGCATCCATCCATCCTCACAAACTTTCGAATTTATATTGTTAGAAGAATTTCGACCTGTAAGGGGGATGAAGTAGGGAATGATAACTGTACCATATATTGGCTTTTAAAAAAAATGTAAACCGACTTCAAACAACGGGAAAGTAAATGAAGTCGGACGCGCCATTATCAGTGACAAGGTAATAATTAGGCGCGCCCGACTTCATATATTTTTAGTTTTGTGCAGTCAAATTTAATTTATTTTTATATTAATTTTTCATACGTTTTAGATCTTTTCCTTGTATATTTATATATTTATATAGGTAATTATGAATATCACGGATGTCGAAACCCCACGGTCCCTCTTCCGCGTTGTTGTAAATCCAACAGTATTTTCAAGATTTCTTGAAAAATACTGAAATAATTTCAAAATTTTAAAAAGCGAGACTAACTTCACCTAAAACTTGATAGCTAATCCTTTGACTCATCTAATTCGGTGAAGTCGTCTTCGAGTAATCAATGTACATACCATAAAAAAATGGACAATCGAACATAAAATCTTCTATTTCTTTCAAGTGTGTAAAAAAATAAACACAATCTAACATAGAACCTCCTCCTATTTCGAGTCGAACATATAACCTTTTGAAAAATGTACAGTCAGTTGGTAAAAAAATTTACAGTCGAACATAAAATCTCGTCAACTTTTCAAGTCAGTAGAAAATTGCCTGATATAAATATAAATTATAATATAAAAGTCTTCAAGTCAAAGAGTGAATAGGCTTTTACTAAGTTAATGCACTTCACCATCAAAGACTACGTTACCACTAGCCATCAAGTGGTTTTGTAAAAAACAAAACGAAATAAATAAAAAAAAAAAACGAAATCACAAGAGCGTCTAAAAACGCATTGAGTACCAAGTACTATGTGTGTACTAAGCACTTACTCTTGTGCTTACGCCAAAAGTTACTTTAATAGATCTAAATTTGGCACAAGACTGAAAACAGGCACCGAAACCTAGTTTTAGTTGAAAGAGTTACTGTGTTACAATATCTTTACCGCAATAATGCTTACAAGAAAAAAATCTCGTCATTTACAATTAAATCTTATTAACACCTGAAACAAAAATTATTTATATTATACTTTATGTATTGGACGATTCTGTAATCTTATTTATAATTTTAGACTTTCTTTTATGAGATAAGCTGGCAAATGAATCTATGAACATGTCCAGACTGGGGTGTCACTAACACCTAGCCTGCCTGAAAGAAATCGCGCGGGGAAAGCCAAAGAAGTAGTACATCGCTGAAACAACTAGAATTCAAAAACTATACCAACTGTGGGACCAGAGACATACCTTCTGGACGGGTGACAGACGAAGAATGGGGAGGACGATGACTGAACCACGAAGAGTAAAAGAGAAGAACTGGCTCTCAAGCCAGCCGGAACACGAATTTTTTGTCGGCTGATTCAAGCAAGGTAGCCAGCCCGTTGGCTTGGCCCGTCTGGCTTCACAAAAAGAAAATAATCCACGAAGACTTACGACCGAGCTGACGTGACCTTTTAAAGCACCCTGATCTGCCAGCAGGGATATGGGTTTGTATTACAAGCCGTCCCAATACGGCTAAGATAATCCTTCGATATGTTTGGATACCTGGAACAGACAAACGGAAAACAATTCTTTGTTCACAAACATCAATGAAGGTACATTGTCAATACTTGTTAAAAATGTATCGTTCTTGTCTCACACATACATACATACATATGTATACCATCCATTTTCCGTCCGACGGAACTACGCGACAACAACACTGACGGTTGTGCATAATACCAAAGGGCGTGGCTACCACACCGGATCTTTGAGTGCAACCGTTTCCGCCAGACTGCATAGTACCTACTTGCATACTTTTTTTTAAATTTCTTGTTTTTATTCAAATTTAGTTTTTTTGTTATTCTAACTATTATTTTTGTATAAACAAATGTGTACTATGTAATTTTCTTAATGGCGGAATAAATGTTTCTTTCTTTCTTTTTTTCTAATAAATGTAAATACATTATAACTCAAGATTCCCGTATAAGAGTTTAGTGAATATTTTACACAATCTTGACCTATTTCTTTATTCCACTTTAAGTCTTGGGCGACAGCCAATGTTGTCAAACGAAGTATCAGAGTAATTCTTTATACTGCGAATTGTTAGGAATATTTTCTAGTACTTTATTATCTTGGATGGTTGAAAGTGAATTCTGGGTTCGATTTCCAACCGAGGGAGATCCAAAGACCTATTAGAAACAGACCAATGATAACACAATTCTTTTTCTTTTTTATTCTATAAATTAGTTCTTAATCACTCTCCCACCTGATGGTAAGCGGCGGTCTTGGACGATAAAGCGCTCTAATATAGTAATATTCTATTCAATCTGGACTTTATGCAATTACATTGTAATCGAATGAGAAAACTGACGCTGGCAACATATTCCAATCCTTAGCGATTCGCATGATGAAAGTTGGGCACAAAGCGCGACCTTCACACTGGTGGAATGTCTACTGCGTAGTGATGAATATCCTATGGGTCGATGGGTGATGAAATATGGATAAAAGAATTAAATAGTATAATTTCTGAGCACAATCGCCACTAGTATCCTGTAAAATATCGAAAGGCTGGTAACTCTTAGGGTTTAATCAAACAGCATCATCTCAACCCATCACGGCCCACTATTCAGCACGGGTCTCTTCGCTGAATGAGAGGGTTAGGGCCATAGTCCACCACGCTGGTCAAGTGCGAATTGGCAGAAGCGGAAGCCTAGTGGTTAAGAATTCGGTCTTCTACTCGGGGGGTTCGATTTTGAATTCCAGGGCGCGCACTTCTGACTTTTCGGAGTTACGTGCGTTTTAAGCATTTAAATGTCACTCGCTATAACGGTTAATGAAAACATCGTGAGGAAACCTGCATGCCCGGGAGTTTGCAAAACTCAAAGGTGTGTGAAGTCCGTACTTGGCCAGCGTGGTGGACTATGGGCTTAACCTTCTCATGCAGAGAAAAGACCCATGCTCAATAATGGGCCGTGATAGGTTGAGATTATAGGCTATCACAGCTCCAACATTAACTTCCAATACACCAATGATCAAACATACCAATAATGTATTGTCCCAGGACAGAGTGGCATAACAAGAATGGGTAAGAGAATTATGTAAAAGATAAATATTTATTCTAGGGTCATGCGTCTTATTGTGTGTTCACTCTTACCACCTGTTAACACAGTGAATCCCTTTACAAAAGTTTTTTTTTTCTTTTTTTTTACTTTTTTTTATTTTTTTTTAATATTTTTCGGCTACCA
>DWJZ01008437.1:0-11357 GCA_018249125.1 Asbolis capucinus
TACACTACTATTTTTTGTTTGTACTGATTATTAAAGAACTTTAGATAAAGTTTTGTCGCCTTAGGTAATAGTCAAGGACACGTCTTTTAAAAACAAATTAAATAATTTAATTAATTAAACGATATACTTAAGTAAATTAATCAGTACAAACAAAAAATAGTAGTGTAGACACCTTGAATTACCTATAAAGTTTCATAATTATAATTTTCAAACATCAATGAAGCTTGATATTATTTTTTAATTAAATTATTCGTCCTTGTGTTCTCTTTTTTTGCCAACCCTATCATAAAAATGTATGAGAACGGCCATTACGTCCCAAGACTGGGACAAAAAATATCTATTCAGTTTAATGTAGTAATAAATGGAATGTACATCCTATATTCATCAGATAATTCAAAACGATAATTCTGCAGGGTCGTAGCTCATCTCCAAAAAGTTAACCTACACTTTTAAGATGTAATCATTTTTAAAGGTTCTTCCCGATTGTCCTGTTTGTTCTGCTTTATTATAAAACTGCATAGGTCTGAGAATATACTTTCTGAGAAAACATGAACGTAATACCATAAAAAATATTTGTGAGCTGGTTACATTCCTTTAGATTTCGCGACTCAGTGTTCTATATTATTCCAAAGTAAATCAGTGTTGAGTTAGTGCCTGCAAGTTATAAAATTAATATTCATAAATCTAACGTTCACATTGCCCTACGAATTGTGTGATATGTTTGTTTTCCGTGGTACCGCGGACTCTCCCTGCTTTTACTTTTATCTACCATAATATACTCTTTATAAGAAAAATAATTAGGGAGTTTTCCAAAAGCAAAAATTTAGCTTGACAGTAACCAAGTGAAAAAATGTACCGGGATATTTCTAGGTATAATTAACTGGGATGCTTAACATATAGATAACCTCACTTAAGTGTTGTGCTTAAAATTTCATAAGTATTACTTGTAAGTGTACATGTTGTAATGTATATTTTTAAGGTATTCGATTGCACATAGGGTGAGAGGAGAAAATAAAAGAGACATTTCAAACTTTTATTTACTTTATTATCTATTATTCCAATTGTAAAAGGGAACCAGTCACTCTATCACTCCGTGTCACTACTTCACTACTGATCTCAGCCATTTACACAATATAAAGAAACATCAACCAAAATAAGGTTAAAATTCACAAATACACATTTAATGTTGATTAAAACTATCTTAGAATTAAGTGGTTCGAGCGCGCCCAGAGATTTGTTGGGGACGAAAAGTTACGTTGGAAAGCCTTTCAATGAACTAATGTATAGTCTATTTTTTTCATTTTGCACAAAACAATGATTAAATTACTAAGTAATTAATGTTACTCGTAGTGTGGCAGATATTAAAAAAATCGTGATCTTAAAGATGGTATTACCTAACTTGGGAAACCTGGTGTTATTTACCACTGGTGCTCGCAAGCTGAATAGAACGAACTATACAGCAATTTGAACGTTTGAGCAAAGTCAAGATGAAAAAAATGGACTGTACGAGAGTAAGCGATCAAACAAGTCCGCGCGCATGGAACATATCGAATATAGACATTAACAGGCGTTCCACGCGCGTGCACCCGTTGGATCAATGTCGAGGAACGCTCGAACCCAGTAACCTAATACTAGCTCATCCACGGACATAGCGACAGTTCGGCCACAAGATACACTACGAAAAATACATTTTGCAATTGAAAAGCACCTAAAATTAATCAGTGAAACGAAGCGAATTTTGAATGTAATTTTACACTGCTAGTACAATGTGAGTCGTGAACACGGCTAGTGGACCGACCGCAGCTGCCGCCGGTCCTCAACAAACCTAATATTGCACATTGTCATTCAAGCGTCGAATTATCTACTGGATCTTCAAATTATGTAGCGATAGTTTCAAACTTCTTCTACCATTGTTGATTATTTAAATACTTTTATATCAATAAGAGATTATAAGATATATTCCTGCACGCACACGCACGCAGTCTCGCCGTCTGCAAAGCTCGTCAAAGAATAATTTTGATAATTTTCACTTCGTTAATATATAATTATTATTCGTGACAAAATTTAGCTTCCAATATACGTTTAGCCCCAAAACGCTGCAGTCCTGTGCATTTATTTACACATCTTAAATATTACACTTAATCGAACCCTATTCGAATAGTTTATTTCGCGATAGTCCAGACTGCGGAAGTACTACTTAACCTTCGCTTAAAAAAATAATATTAATCCATAAACCCTCCGAGACCGATAAACAATCACTTTTAACTAAGTTTTTACACGGATGTTAAAACGTTATAAAAAATTAATATCAATATTTTTGAATGAACAAAACTTATAACTGCATAAATAACCAAATTGCAAGAATGTCACCTTTATACAAGTATCTGATGCTTATCAATAACGATGTAACACACTTACAGACTAATTTACACGTTGTGAAGTTCTGTTGTACAATAACACAAATTATAAATAATTAATTAGCATATTGTTAAATAAAACACATTTTACACATTTCGAATCATAAGTGTAAAGGAATATTTAATATTCTAGTCAAACATGCTATTGACAGTAGATAAATTTACAGAGATTTTTGTAACAAATATAATTATATTCAGACAATAGTCCGCGGGGTTTAGTACCCACAACATTCGCAACTACTTCGCAAAGTGTAAATCAGCCGGAACACTTGACCGGTGAGAATAAACAGACTCGTGTGACGTCAGCAAATAACAAACAAACGTGGTCCCGACGCGGCTCCCCGCATACCGATGACAGAAAAATTGTGAAAAAAAAAGAAAATCTTTTTGACATTTTCAACCAGCACGTCACACGAGCCGACAAAGAAACGTCAAACAGAAAGGAAACGTGCCTGACGCACACAGCATAAACAAAACCTTACAAATCCTACAGCTGTTGGGTGTTATCCTTATTCTAGAGGGAATTATTCCTACAACATAAAATGACATAGATTCGCCCCGCGTCCATTATGTTTCATATAGTGAGTCCGGTGTCTGCGGTCGACGCGGGACACACATTAATCTAACTTTTAAGTTGTGTAGCTTACTGACTATGTGTTTGCGGCCGAGTGGTCACTGCTCACGATGATATGAGCTGCAATCAAAATTATATTATTAAAATACATCCTTCATATTAATGTTAATCTTTATTAATATCAACAAAAAAAGTGGTACAAAAGGCGGACTTAATGCTAAAACCATTCTCTAGCAGCCAACCTTAGAGATGTGCAGAGATGATTGAACGCGGTAAAGTAAGAGACAGAAAGTAAACAAATAGGTATAACATAAAGAAAAGAAATAAACATGAAGGCAATATAGGGAAAAACATATACGATTAAATTAAGAACTAAATGAGGAAGAGAAAATATAATTACATTAAAATTACTATTACATATATTGATACCACTGACATATATTACGAATGCATTTGTAATAAGTGAGCTAAAACTCCTTTCTTAAAAGAATATATAAAACACGAACGAAAATTTCGACTGACGAGTGACTAGAAATTTTCTAAAACATTATAATTTGTACGAAAAATGTCACCATCTTCAATCAAATAACACAATAAACATGTTTCTTTGTGAAACAACAGACAAACGAGCACGTAATAACTGCTTCACATAGCTTCAATGCAGATCCCATATATTAAGAACTTTCATAATTTCTTTCTAACTCTATTGATGTTCTCTGTCCAATAGGAAATCTATACTCTAAAACCAACACACATCGTCATGTTTTATTGTAAAAACCAAGTAGAGTTATATTCTTATGTAGTATTGATTAAAATTAAATGGTCGATGTTTTATCGCTACGTACGACATACAGCCAATATTGATATTTAAAACATATCTCCAACAAATATTTTTTATCTGCTGAGCAGTATCAGGAAAATTTATATATTTTGAGGTGAGAATATTTTTTATACAATAAGCATGCAAAACAAAGAAGCAAAAAAATAACTACCTTGTAAAGAAAAGCGGGCTTTAATCCATTCCACTTCATTTCAGATATTTTATTTTTCATAATATAATATATTATTATTATAATAATATATAACTATGTCCTTTTTATAAACTATAGGTATGCTATGTAGACATCTACACTCCGCTCTTAACTCCTAACATCTTAAATACACTGCAACAAACAAAAAAACAAAAATAAATTAAATTAAGAAAACAAAATGGCGGGAACATGCTTCAAACAATAATAGTATAAATATGATGCATTTACATGTTTAAATATATTATTATGTACTTTTTTAAATATTTTAAGAAGGCAAACGAGCAGACGGGTCCCGTGATGGTAAGTGATCACCGCCGCCCATGGACGTTAATAACACCAGACTGAGGTGTTACTGACGCATCGCCTGCCTGGAAGGAAGTGTTTGAACCGCATACGCGGAGAATAGAAAGTAACAAGGGAAGCGGTATATTGCTAAAGCAACCGGGATTAATAACGACAACAGCTGACCCCCGATACACCAACAACATACCACTTCAGGACGGGAGATAGAAGAACAATGGGGAGGAGAATGGCTGAAGGACGGGAAGAAAAAGAGGAGAACTGTCTCTCAAGCCCCCAGCTGAACACGACGAAACGTTTGACGGCTAATTCAAGCAAGAGGGTGGTAGCCAGCCAGACGGGCTTCACGAAAAGATACTAATCCTTCTATAAGCAGCCGAGCAGCTGATTTCTGTTCGTCTTTTACGATAGCATTAGATTGGGCTTTATATTCTAAGCCGTCCCAATATGGCATCATAACGTATGAAAATATGAATCTAGTACTGAACTCTACACCCATTCACCTTGTAACAGTATGTTTTAGGCCTCCTCAGTTCTGACTCGTGACAGTGGCTGGTGCTCATAAGTGGGCCCTCAAAAGTTGAAGGCTACATCTATACGAAAATATAATATTTAGTACTATACATAAATGAGAGTAGGTAAAGTTGTTCCACTGACCGACTTGACTGTAGCCTTGATGAAGTCCTTCTTGTGCGCCAGATCAAAATCGGGGTAGTGGCTGTACACCTGCTTGCACACTGTCTTCATCGTGATCTGCTCCAGGTTGGCGCCTTCAAGGATCTGCTTCACGTACTTCTTTATCTCCTCGTCCTGTGCGACACAATTATATACATACAGTGTGCTTGAATTATTATCCTCGAGGCTAATTTCGATTTTAGACGTTCGACAAAGTAACAGCGGGCGCGTTCGGCAGGATTCGGGACGAGACGGTTTTAGCTGGGGTTTCGAGAAAATCGCGAAATATCACAGGAGGGAACTAGGGGTTTACTAAAATATTTATTTACGAAATCGAAACACACTTGTTTTTATAATACAGCATAAATTGTGTAAATGTGATAATGTTAAGACAGCATATAACAAAGTACAACTTAGTATATACAAAAAACAATACACGTGATCCCTTGTACTACAAAACTTCACCAAATATCACCATAAGGGTCTAAAAAGTTGTTAAAACTCATCACGTAATAAATGGACAGCCGCTTGGTCATTATTATCAGCAACAACAGGCCAAATTATAACTATACTCGGTGTAGATTCTGAACTTGTAACTTGTCTAGTTCGTATGGTTAACATTCTAGATCAAATTTGCACCGAGTATTACACTTCAAGTATAAAATTAGACTGACCGTAGGCGGCCGTTTGGCCTTCTTATCAGCGGGTCCGTCGGAGTCATCTCCGCTCTCTTCCTCCTCGCTGCCTTCCTCCTCGTCCTCCTCACTGCCCTCGCCGGACTCCTCCTCCGACGAAGCCTTCTTGCCCTTCTTAGCCGGCCGCCCCACAGGCTTTGCGGCCGCGCCCTTCTTTTTGGCTGCAGTAATTTGAAATTTTTAAATTACAGCGTTCCGAAAATAAGGTCACAATTTCTTAAGTAGTAATAAAAATAATTTTCTATATACCTTATTTAGGATCAGTAGTCCTATAATTACGTCTGAAACTTTTTTCTACTATACTTTATCTCTTAAGTTACAATATAACCGCTCGTCATGTAAAAGCTTTTTTGGCTACCTTTGTATTGGGTGAGCTGACTTCATAGAACTTGCGCATATGCAGACAATGTTAGATATCAAGATTGAAGTGTTGATGACGTTTACTTCTTGTACGAACCTGGCGGCGTTGGTGGTTTCCGCTTGACGGGTGTGGCCTTGGCTGCGACGTTCTTCGCCACGGGGCCCTTGCGACCCTTCGCTACCACCGGCGGCCTGCCGCGCTTCGCTTTTGGCTCCTGCAAGGTACGGTCCATTTAATAGCCTTTCACAAAGTGGGTGAACAAAAAAATATAACTATATTTGACTTTCAGAAATAAATAAGTTTAAGAAGTTCAGGTGTAAGTTCGTCTTAAGGTGTTAACAAGACGTAAATTACTAAACAACAACAAGTGGCCCAGCTGTGGTCTTGAGATCCAGTGCAATACATCAACCTTCAGTGCTTCTAATTTCTACATTCAATTTGATTTGTTAGATCAGACAATGCTATATAAAAACCTATTAGTTTGTAGGAATATAACAAAATAAATATAACCAAAATGTGCAAGACCAGCGTGCAAGGCTCAATTAGACTTTCTGAGAACAGAGAAACCTGCAGGAGCATCATAACCGTGACTGACATGTATGACCATGACCCTCAGTCATGAGGAAACAACAAAGAAGAATAATTTGTATAAATTATTTGTGATGTTTAATGACGTCACAAAACCAAACAAAGCAAAATACGAAAAAGTATTGTTTTAAATTTGATTTTTGGGGTTTTTAGATGTTGATTCTTATCTTCACTTCTTATATACTCACATCAGACTCTTCTCCTTCGCTGCCCGATTCTCCCCCCTCGCTCTCACTTTCCGACTTCTCACTCTCCTCCTCGCTGTCAGACTTGGCCTTTTTGCCGCGACCTTTGCCTGCCGCCTGCCGTAGTAAACATATTATTTACCAGCGTTAAAAGATTAATTTGAATTATCCAGTTACGTAAGAATTGTTTTTTCTACAAATTTTAATATACTCAAGCTTAACTTATATGCGTTGCAGGTAGTAGCTAATATTACAAAAATTTAATTTTTCCAAGTCGAGAAGCCACATTTTTGTTTTGTGCCAATACTAATAGTAGATCTTCAATTTAAAAATGTTGCACTAAATAGACAAGACGATGAGTTTAGGTGTACGTGCGCGTGTAAGTGCGTGTGTGCACTCGTGCGTCTGTGCACATATACGTATGCATACACGTTTAAGTACATTCACAATGTGTGTGAGAGAAGAAGAAAAATTTATTTTACCAAATAACCTCTACAAACATTATTAATTACGGCAATTGAGCACGTTTATGTGTAAATTTTGTGTTTGTCGTTGTGTACGTACCTTGGCTTTCTTCCCCTTGCGGCCCTTGCGTCCCTTGCCGGACTTGCCGGAGGAGCGGCGACGCGGCGCCGACTTGCGTTTGCGGCCTGGCCCCGCCGCGCCCTCGCCCGCCTCCGGGTCGAAGTCAGAGTCCGCCTCTGACCCGCTCGGATTGAACGAACCCTGCACCATTAAAATACAATTATAGTTCAGATTTCTATCTTAGGTAAACTTAATCATACTAACGTCTATGGTTTGGTTTTTATCTGACATCATTTTGTTCAAAGAATGGAAAACTCTAAATATTTCGTTATTTATGATACACCACGGTACCAACGCTGCACAAACATGTGGAAAAATTAGGTAAGTTCATGAATAAGTTGCCAGCGTCTGTTTCGGCTCAAGTATAATGTAGGTGTTTTAACCAAGACAAGAGTGAATAGGCTTCTTCTACTTGGCGCTATACCATCTAAGACTACATCGCCACTTATCATAATTGGGTGAGATTGTAGTCAAGCATTAAGTTATAATATTTAAAAAAAACAATTGTAAGTAACTATAAAAGAAAGCACAGTGTGTTTTTGATTCCAGTGTTTCCGTTCTGGAAAGTTCCGCACCACAGTCTACATCAAAGCTACAACTGTAATGTCTCCATCAGCCACAAGACTCAGAGATACAGATATAAATGTAATAATACTTACATCTGAATCCTCTGATCCATCCTTGGGTGGTTTAGGACCTTTGACCTTTGTTTCTGGATCAGATTCATATTCTTCATCTGAATAACCTGTAAAGAATCGCATTAGTGAATAGTTTATCTACGGCGAAAATAAATTACAAAACAAATACACAAATATTGCAATTCTTTCAATAGTCACATTCCAAATCCATCCACCAATCTGCACTTGGCCAGCGTGGTGGCCTCTACCCGTCACATTGCGAGTGCAGACCCAAGCCCAGTAGTGGGATAATTATGGGCTCCAATAGATCTATTCAACTCGCACTATCAAAATAATCCTAATGCAATAGCATGAGTGAATTAGCATATCCCTATTTGTTTAGTTCCCTGTAAAAAGTTATCGGTTACAAAACTTATATGGCTTAAATTATAAAAAAAAAAAGTATTTAAACGTTATTGTTGAATTGAACGTTGTCAATATGTATTTATGGTCTATTTTTTCATGTTGACAACCTCGATAACTCAACTTGTTGCTTAGTGTGTTATTTGAATTCAGCTGCAAGAGAACAAGTGGAAAAAGTTAACATAACAATATTGAAGAGATAACCATTTTCTTACAAACTACAATGATAACTTGGACAGTCTTTCGTTTAGTAGATATTGGTCGAGGAAAAAAGCAGGCCACATACATATATCTATATCGTAAACATCTTGAGCATAATAGAACAATGGTACACCAATCGACACCACCCGCATCAACCCGCACCAACTGTTATTGGAGCAGCGTGGTAGAGTATGCTCTATGCCTCCGTATGTAGTATGTACGTAGTATGAGGAGAGACCCGTGCACAGTAGTGGGCTATCTATGAGTTGAAGCCAACACCAATCGACAGGTTCGTAATTAATAGATAACAATCATAACCGGAACAACCAATCGCGAGAAGCGGCGGCACGAGTGTTATTAATGCTATGCCGAACAATAAAGGCTGTGCTCACCATTCGTGACGACCGACGTACCTCTATTGTGCACCTTGACGGCGGCGGAACGGCGCGGACGGCCGCCGGCGGTGGCGGCGGCTGCGGGCGCGGCGCGGGCCACCCCGCGCGCGTGGGGTGAGTTGGCCGTCGGTTGTTGCAGGAACCCCACTAGCCGGGAGGCCAGATCCGATGTTGAACCTGACAAAACATGTATATTATTTTCAGTCCGTATCTCCGTCCGTATATCAATGTTTCCACATAACAAATGGTTAAAGTTCTGAAAGAAATGGATATATCACTTTGATATGGGACAGTAACAGTTATTATTCAATATCAGGCATTATTGTGAGATTGCTTGCTTATTTTTATAACAGTAACCAAATATAAAAGGTGTTCAAGAAGATAGTTCTTATACAGGTATACTATTATTTAATGTCTAACTTAGTCTTGTTAACATAACAATAGAAGTAAATTTCAAATACGATTTTTTTGTTGCTTTACTCGTTATCGTCACTTGTAATTATACTAACGCTTAGATTTATATACATAGCGAAACTTTAATAATGATAATGTAACGGTTTATAGTTTGTAAGTGATGTGATAAATAAATTTAAGATTTGTTGAATGAACTGACAATTCCTTGGAAAATGATACCAATTAATACATGAATTTGACTTTTAACGGCGACGACTCAATCTGGGGCGAAAATTAAGAATAAAATCTAGATAACTGTACACATACCTTTCTTATCTAAGTCGAGCATCTCGCACATGGTACGAAGCTGTTTCGGCTCCATCTTAGTTGTTTCCTCTAATTTGGCCTTGTATTCTGATGAACCAATGGCCCATTCGTAGCCTTTGAACTTTTTGATATTTCGCTTCACATTCCGGTCTAGGCAAAGTTGCTATATAAAATAAAATTATAGTCAATTGTTTGTATGTTTATGTATTCTATTAATTTATTTGAAATTAAATTATTATCAATGCGGAAATTAATATGAATTCTTTAATATTCGAGAACAAAATCAACAACTCAACTTATTTTTGAAGGTAAGTTTTTTGAAATATAATCTGAAGAAATTATTAAGCAACATTTTTATAAATTTGAAAAGATAATGTGAATTAATATTATAATATAACAATAACTGAAACAAATCATTTTAATTTACCAGTGTTAATTAATAGGTAGAAAATGAACTTACCCCATACAAATACTGATGAAGGATCTTCTGATCCTGAGTCTTGAACCGTGACAAGGAGACCTCCACGTTGCTGATGTGTCCCAGCGGGATCCCCTTGCCGGCGGGCAGAGGCACTGGCGGTTCTGTGGGCTGTATGAACAAAAACAAATTTGTTATATCAAGTAAAGCAACGTAGAAAAAAGTAAATACAAAGTATGTACAAAAAAGAAAACTAGCGTGTACGAAAAAGAAAACAGGTCCGGCGGCTTGTTTCAGTTGTTAAAAAGTTAAGCAACCGTGGGCCCGGACGGTAGAAGGATGGGCGACCGCATAGCGATGAAAATTTCAAGAACACTTCTTGTGCTATAAAAACTACCGATACTCAGGTTGACCACTAACTCCACTTCCAAGCACATTTGATCCGCGTGTTGTAGTATGCTCTAGGCCTCCTCAGGGAGACCTGTGCTCAGTAGTAGGCCATCAACGGGTTGTAGCCTTGCACAAAATGCATGATCTATCCTTACTAATATTAAAAGTGTGAACTATCTATGTTTGACTGTTACGTTTTCACGTCTAAACTACTGAACCGACTTTGTAGAAACTTGGTACATAATATAACTTAAATAAAAAAGCAATTTTTTTTCGTTAAAGAAGAAGATACATATTATAAAGCATAATACCTTGTATTCATGCACTAATGTGATGTTGACTGTGGAGGGGAGGATGATTGAAGAGAGGGTTGTACCACGAGGACGTAGTCGCAGAAAAGAGCTAGTTAAATATAAAACTGACATATCTGCAAGGAATAATGTTTATACACATTAAGCATTTACAGACCTCCTTTTTAGGTTTGGGTTTGGGCGCCTCCTCCTCCTCCTCTTCTTCCTCCTCTTCCTCTTCTTCGCCCTCCTCCTCGTCGCCTTCCTCATCATCACCCTCCTCGTCAGCTTTAGCTTTCTTCACTGGTTTCTTTGCCCTGAGAATAATATTAACTGCTCAAAACAAAATAGGGCCCACCATGTTTTTTGCTGTAATATAATATTGACCCCACATACCCAGTTTTTATGAATACACATGTTAAAAGTAGTGATTCAGGGATAGTTTAATAAGAAACAATAGAAACATTTGTTTATTTTGAATAAGCAAAACAC
>DWJZ01008438.1:0-11357 GCA_018249125.1 Asbolis capucinus
AAATTTAAACTATTTTTTTTAATATAATGTTTATAAGTGGCCAGTTCTAAAAACTTTCAGTTTGGCCCTCGTACTACCACGAAATACCTATGTAGATAATTAAAATCGTTAAAAACATCGAAATTAATATTGAACACGATACCCGCACGATTATCAATGAATCGAGGTTATAAAAAACCAATTTGATTGGAACATGACTCGATACTGCTAACAAAGACATTTATATACAAGTTAGCAGTGATTTGCCTAGTTGTTTGAACATTGGTGTCTCGAACGGGAGGTTTTGGGTTCCAGCTCGGCGGAAACTGTCATTTTCAAAGTTATGTGCGTATCACAACATGTTACGGCGGTCACTTGTTGTGAGGAAACTTGCACTTCTGAGAGTTCTCCATAAAGATTTCAAAGGCGTGTGATGTTCACCAATCCGCACTAGACCAGCGTAGTGGACTAAGGCTTGTACCCCACACATTTTAAGTGGAGATCCAAGCCCAGTAGTGGGACAGTTATGGGTTTTAATGTTGACGGTGATACCACCACCTAAACTTATATATAACAATCTTTATATATAAAAATCCTGTGTCACAATGTTCGCTTCCGCTAATCTCCGAAACTGCAGAAATTTTAGATATCTGTTGTTGGATCCAGCTTTAGAAAGGATAGTTTGTTTTGATGTATCACTTTCAATGTATTTTTGTATTTTCTATTACAGATTCTACTTCACTGAGTATGAATAATACACAGGTCCAGAATACAATGAGGACAGTATTAACAATGTTTAATAGCTCCAGTAAGTATGACTTAAGGTCCAGTTGAAGGTCAGGACAATGATAGAAATCCATTCGTTCTTGTTTACATATTTTTTTAAACACTTACAGTGCATTATTACAGCTCTTTCGCCGTAAGGTCTTTCAGTTGGAGGTCGCTGGAGAAGATTACGTTATTAATAAGCTTCCAACTGATTACTCATATTTTTATTTGTAGTTAAAAAATACTTATCTGTAGAATACGCAATAAAGTGCAAAATGTTTTTGGACATAAGGACTATCCACCGTTTCGAATTTTGTACGTTTTTACACGATTCTTGACGAATGTTATAGAAGATTGGGCACAAAACTGCGAATGACACTTTATTTAAATTTTTTATTATTAATTCGAATTCATCTAGCGGCAGGCGATTGACCGATTGAATGATATTTTTTATTAATTTTGAATTTTTGAACTCTGTTCTATAAAGGTAACGGTAGAAATGGTCAGTGGCCTTTTGACAACATGACGATGGACCAGATCCGACAACAGATGCTGGACTGTCTTTCTGGCGGAAACTCAAACATGTGTGGGGGCTTTGTGGATTTCATGCAATTCTTAAATAATAACGGTAATGATTCACATTGAACTATGCCCCAATTTATAACATGGACTATTGTGTCATTTATACAATGAAGATAATTTTTAATTTAATTTTGCATCGTTCTCACACAGCACAACTACAAAATATAGAATTCCGGCAAAGTCGTGACGTAGACCCATCACAATTAGAAATATTACAAGAAGCCGAACAAAATATAGTAATACCTCTTCAGAAATCAAGAAGTAAGCGATCTACCAATGATCCGTTACGAGAATTCGCTGTTTACTTCGGAAAATACAAAGCCTGGACGAACTCCAACTCCCCGGCTGTTGGCGGGAAATCTGACCACTACGATGTCAAAAACGAATTGACAACCAAGACAGTTCGTAAGCGATCCGTCGGTAGACCTGGAATTAAAATCGGTATACCCGAAGACCCGATGCAGGATTTGAGCAACGTGAAGCATCAAGCTTACGTGCATTACATCAGAGATGTTACTCAAGTGAACGAAATAAAATCTTACTTAGAGAAAATTCACCACAAAGACATCGAGACAGCAAAGGACCATATAAAAAAATTGGAACCGTTAATTAAGTCTGTTCATAAGAGGTCGATTTACTATCATAAGTTACACAGACCTCGTGTGCCGGAGGACCCGATGCAGGATATCAGTTACTACGTGAAGAATAAGCATGGAACGAACATAAGGCCCAACTTGGCGAATGCCGCTATGGTTAGACTTGGTCTACAGCAAATATTCGAAACTGGCAACATAAACGTGATTCATCGCTACGGATCTAACTACATCCCTGGTGTACAACCTTTGCAAGTGGGGGCAGTCCAGAGTTTTACAGATATTTAAACTGTGAATAAAGCTTAAATCGCATTAGCTGTGGTGTTGTCTCAGAAAAATATTATTTCTATACGCGGTACCAACTCGATTCCAAATTTTTTCCCATACAAACCTGTCAATTTGCTAGTCGATGTAGTAAGAAAATATCTAGATCTAATTCGCACCGAGCATAGTATTTTGTATGACATTGCACTGCCTGTAGTCTAGAGAAACGTTTGGTTGTTGTGCTCCTGCGGTTTAAGCTTAATTCTATGGATAATTTATCAGTCAATAAAACTTTAAGTATGCCACAATTGTATTATTTTTTATGCTGTGAGCGGGCAATCCTACTTTCTGATGGTACTCACAAATTATTCACTGACATCCATAGACATTACAAACACGAATGTGTTGCCAACTAAGAACGAAATAATAAACGCATTATTACATCTGTGTGGGACGGCGTAGATTTGACATCATCAGGCTTAGGATGTCCACAGCTGGGCATAGGCTTCTCCTAATATGCGCCACTCTAACCGGCCCTTAGCCCTTTGAAACCAGCGGATGCCCACTATATGACTAGAAGATTTTACATAGAATAAGTTAATGCTTGACATAGATCCTACCTGATGGTAAGTGGCGATGATGTATAAGATGTTGGGCTCACTTAGTAAATGTCTATTCACTCTCCTTTTGATAGAAAACAGTACGCTGTTATAACAAGCCAACTTACTGTTAAAGGAAGGACTGGTTCTCCACAATGCAAACTATAACAATAATATGCAACTAAATCAAAACTGAGAGTTTAAGGAAGATTATCACATCTTTCTTTAGATATGTTTATAAATGCCTTTAAGCCATTAATGGAGCACTACAGAACAGCTGTCTGATGAGGAAACTTAGAACATACCATCACGCTGCTCCAAGGCGGATTGGGGTGGTTATTGGTCAATCCAGGTGGCAGTAGTTTTTATTGCGATTTTTTAGTGATTACGTTTTAACGATAATAACCTGGATAGACGGTTTTATGTGTCTTCTAAAGCACGGAATCGCTCATGAAATTTTAGTCACTAGCGGTCACCCATCTTCCTACTGACCGCGCCCGCTGTTTCTTAACTTTCTCGATCGCTTACAATTGAAACAAGCCGCCAAACTACGAACTAATATGAGTCATAAATGTTTTCACGTTTTCCACTTTTACCATCATTAATACATCTGTATATGTACACACTTACCCACTTCCTCTTCCTAAATTCTGTCTTCTACCAAAGGCTGTCTGGAAAAGATCACTGCCTGAGCGATAAGATATCCTTTTGTAACCATAATGCTCATATGTAATAAAATACCTTGTGTAATTCTTTCTAATTCTTTGATATGGCGTATTATTCCATTAAGTATTTGTAAATATTTATTAAATAATATGTCATTCGAGCGTGTATAGCGCACGATTTGAATGGATAATAAGCGAGCAACCAAGAAATAACGCGTGATCTATTTCCTGCACTTCTTTCTTTTTTGATTTAAAGTATTTATTTTTCTCCGTTTCTTCTCCAAAAAGTCAAACTCAGAACTCATTATTCACGCAGATATTAATCTTACATTTATAATTGTTAACATTTTTTTTATCTGTCATCGTTTTGGATAGGTATGGAGAAAAAACGGCGAAAGAAACATACATTCTCAGCATATCTTTTCAATGCACTCATTCTACGTAAGCGGTGCACTTTTTATAAGCGGTGATAGCCTAGTGGTTAAGAATTTGGCCTCCTACTCGGGGGTACCGGGTTCGAATTCCAAGTCGCGCACTACTTTTCGGAGATATGTGCGTTTTAACCATTTAAATGTAACTCGCTATAACCGTGAAGAAAAACATTGAGAGGAAACCTGCACCCTGGAAGTTTACAAAACTCAAAGGTGTGTGAAGTCTGCCAATCCGCACTTGGCCAGCGCGGCGGACTATAGTCTTAACCTCCTCATTCAGAGAAGAGACTCGTGCTCAATAGTGGACCGTGATGGGTTGAGATGATAATGGCCTATTAATAATCTGGTACTAAAGACGTCTCTGAGATAAACGACCTTTTCTATTTAGAAGTTAATTCTTGACATCAATCCTGATGGTAAGTGGCGATGATGTCTAAGATGTTGGGCGCTCTAACTTAGTTAATGCGTATTCACTCTTCTCTTGAAGATGTAATTCCTATCGAACCTAGAGCCTTCACGGTGTTCAAATGTCGGAATTTTTATGCTATCCAAAGACCTCTGAAAGCTTCACGATTGCTATCTAACGACGACAACCAGAACCGACGGCTTTACGTTCCCTCCGAAGTAGTCCCTCATGATTTTTTGCCACTAGCGGTCACCCATCCCCCTACGATCCTTCGATCGCTTACAATCCAAACAAGGCGCCGTGTGGACGATTCAACTTGGTATTACGTACCTGTTTTTTAATCTGTCCCCTCACTAAATGTCAGAATCATATTTGTCAGGAATTCATTAATCAAGTAATAAAAGGGATTCGCTAGTGTGTCTGTGTATTTGAACTGTCTGTTAGAAAGCGGACTAAATCGACTTTTAATTAGTTAGATAAGAGGCTCATTATAGTGACATTACTCGTGCCAACAGTGTTTACTGAACGAAGTAGGGTACCGCAGGGGAATAGGAAAAACCGTGAATTGGAACACTGATAATCTAGATAAAGAAGCACAGGGCGCCCCCCGACTAGGTGGGCTGATGAGCTGAAGAAGATATCCACTGGATTCAAAGATCAAGGACCGGTCAGGGCAGCGCAAATTAAGACAGATCTGTATCCAACAGTGGAACGTGTTAAGGCTGGTGGAAGAATCAATAGCCTAGTAATTTGGACTTTCCTCAAAAGTGAGATCTTGGGTTCAAATCCTGCGCACCTCTAATTTTCAAAGTTATGTGCGTATCAGAAGTAAATTATCTCTTGCTGCGGAATCCTGCACTCCTGAGAGTTTTCTATAAAGGTTTCCAAGATGTATGAAGTCCACCAATCTGTACTTGGCCAACGTAATGGACTACGGCCTGTATCCCTTACATTGTAAGTAGAGACCCGAGCTCAGCAGTGGGACAGTTGTGGGTTGCAATGACGACCCTAATTAACAGATTTTGCTTGAATCCGCCAAACGATTCGTCGTGTTCCGCCTGGGGATTTGAGAACCAGTTCTCATCCTTTTCTCCTTCAGTCATGCTTCTTCGCATTTTTCGTCTGTCACCCGTCCTGAAGCGGTAAAATATAAACGGAACAGCAAACCATTAAGTTAGAGCAACCCTACACGTTATTACGGTGAAAATGACGAGTTCATGATATTAGTGTTTCGGTGAACATAATGTCATTTTAACAGATGTTAATGCCATTGTTCTAAACGACGGTAGACCTGTGCTTACATTCACATAAAAATAAATATAAAGGTACTTACAGACTATGTCATGTACAACTAATAAAAGTGTAAAAATAACGGCCTAGTTTTAGGTGCTAGGTTTTAATGTGAAACTTACTTAGCAGTACGCCTCAGCACGGCGCGGTACGGCTTAGCAGGCCTCAGCACGGCGCGGTATGGCACAGCACGGAGGGGCACGGCGCTGCACGGTGCGGCATGGCGTGGTACGGCGTGGTTCGGCGCGGTACGGCGCGGCACGGCGCGGCACGGCGCGGCACGGCGCGGCACGGCGCGGCTCGACGTTGCTCGGCGCGGCACAGCGCGGCAATGCAAGGCATGGCGGCGGCACGGCAAACTTATCGATGCTATACATATAATAGTGTATGAATGTGTATTCTTTTTCTTTTCTGTTTACTTGTTTTAGTAAATTGTACTTTCATGCATATTTAGGGTTGCCATCTTTACTATTAGGAATTATAGAGGTTTTTACTAAAGTCATCTAGTTGTATCATTGAATGAAGAATGACTACGATAGATAATAGGTATATAAGCATCTTATCATTCGTTCAATCTCCTTCGTCCATAACCCTAAAATGTGTCTCATAAATAAGATTCGAAATAACATCTCTTATCAGAGAGATTGGATATCGTTCTCACAAAGTGTCTTTTTAAATAAATATGTTCACGTAATCGCTTCACACCTTGTAAAAATGTATTTACCCCAACACGCTGCGGTTACGACCGTGCAATACAGCAAACATTATACTGATTCGTGGCGAAAAAGGATGCAACAAGAATCAATAAATAACTCGTAACGCTAATTCAATGATTGCAAGCCATTACCTGCACTTAGGCATCGAGAGAATCGGTCCAAATGATACGTTCTCGCAGTCCCACGGACGGCAATCTCACCAACACATTACGAGGAGATTTTCACGGCTAGCTATAATTTAATATAATCCAAAGAAATAGGTAAGATAAGGGTCCAGCCACTCCGACTGAGATTCGAAAATCGATTCAAAATCGTATTATTCACTTCGGACAACAGTTCCATTTATAAATTGTACTAGCAAAGGAATAAAGTTGAAATTTGAGAAGCGTAGTTCCAAATACAAATCTTATAGTGATGTGCGTTGTGCGTTGTACAGTTGTACACAGGTAATCGTGATTTCGATACTCGGATGGTATGTTATCGATCACGACGTTAAAGATTCGATTAGTTTCGATTGTGGACGGTTGTTTTGATTTCCAATTTGCGCTCGCGCCGTTTGGGTGCTAAATAGCGGCACGTATTCCACTCTCATTTCGCATCGCAATTTTCGTTTCGATCTGAACACGATTCCAAGAGTTGTTTAACTTTTTGTCCCTTAGCTCTGCTTTTTACACATTCGTGTCATAAGTTTTATATACGATAGATAATGTAAAATCATTCAGTATAACTTGAGTGCCATTGGCAATCCAGTTAAAATTTTTTGTAACCTAAAAATCGATTCAACTATTTATTTTTAAAGGGATCTATTGTAATCAAACAAATTCAAAATAAATAATGAAGAAAACGTGCCATCCGTGTTACAATGACTACCAAAGCAATTTAATATGATTTAACCCGCAATTATTTCGAGTCAAACACACATTACCGGAATGAGGTAAACGAATCAAACAGTCCTGCTTGATTATTAGTTATTACAATAGCATTATGTATATCAAAGGTACCTCATGATTATGGATCGTTATTGTGTCAGGCGGTTTTATTCTCTATTTTATACGTATAAGATGCTATTTTATAGTGATGTTATATTTCCCACCTGCAATTCTTTATATTTTTGTAAACGTATTTCGTTATGACGGACCAAGCGGCCCCATGTCGATAACAGGTTAAGTAAATGACATAAAATGGCCGCTAAAGGCAGTAAAAAATAATTCGGGACGGACGTCTCTCATTACTTTCTGAAAATTCAATTTCATTTCAACTCGAATCCCTTATTATTTTTTTGTAATATATTGCATTTTTATTGCTTTTGCCAACAATCGATAAGGATAACTTAGTTTTGTGACTAATCGAATTTTAATAGCGAATGGATATCTGAACTTTATGGGGTCCATAACGTTTAGTTTCTTTCGCAGCTCTTCTTTGTTTGATGCTCAAAGATTTTCATTGAATAATTCCATAATTCAAAGAATGCAATTCTTTTTCCAATGTAACTATAAAGAGATCGATTTCTTACATGCAAGCAGTTTCAGTTTGATAATTATAAATCACTAAATATTATAATTTAAAAAATGGGTGCTAGTTACAAATATATTTGCATTATTTACTAAACTGTATTGCTATCATTCTTCTTTTTGATGTTTCTTCTACCACTTACCATAATCATCGATACCTGTTCGTTTGCAATCTTATAACATAAAAAAATATCTGTTTTGTATTATCTAGTAATTGTATTTGTAAACAAAAGCCACAATAATTCAGGAAGTCACCTAAACGGGTGTCAAAATCTAAAGGGAGGTGTTAAATTGTCACACGGAGCACAGTCAAACGGAAGCATGCTCACTTGCGCCTGAATTACCCCATGTTACTCCGACAAACTACCTCATAACAAATTGATTTTTTATCCAAACTACATTAGATGTTGGGCCTTGATTTTAGAACATACACCTGAAACGAAAGGTCTAGTGTACAATAAAAAAAATATCCGAATCCTACCCGTAATGTATTAGCGTTATGGACTAAAATTGTACGATCTATCCCATCACTTGGACAAGGGAATATAAGGCGTACAACGTGCAGCACAATTCGAAGTAAGCTTTATGGAACACGCCAATTTGAATTTTATATTCGGTTATTTAAAACGCATTTTTGTATATTTACTAGTGATGTCCAATGTCGCTACGGACCATTGTACGATATTTATTGACGGTTGAGTGACATCTATTGTGTACGTTGAGTCAAGTAATTTGTAGTACCAACATTCCCATCATATAATTATGACTCAGGTGTTCTTTATTACATTTTAATTTATATGTTCTACGACATATTATTATTACCCTATGTTAATGACATTGTCTACAAAATAAAATTGTGACACAAACTTTGAAATTCAGATAATGGGATGGTACTCATATTAGAATTGATATATATTTAGTATTTAGCAGTATTAGAATTTAAACCATAATACATAAAATTTAAAATCACAGAAAGGTACTTAATAATGATTTTAAAAAATAATAAATAAAATTAACGTGAATAAAAAAATGGAAATAGTGAACAAGTAATTAAATATTATTAATTACTCAATCTATTGTAAACAAACTTATATATTTTTTGTATCTAAAGTAATAATCACTTATATTAATAGAAGATATTACTCGAATAATAACATCATACTTTATAAAGCAAACGTTTGTGATACTCAATGAAGTATTTTTTCCTACAAAACAAAACAGTAGCATGTTTATAAGCTTGACATCTAATTATTACTTTACAACATACACGATAACAATATCGAAATCATTAATGATAAAAACTGTGACAAACATGCATATCATTAAGACATCAACTATTTAATGAACATAAAAATACTAATCTATTAAAAGGATATCGAAACATTGACATTATCGAGTCAGTAGCACGTACGAGTATATGATTAGTACGTCACTAGGGAACATGTTTTATGTTTATCCGTGCTTGTCGGGTTCTGTATCTTAAAAGAAATATTAGGACTTTGTTCATTTGGTTGTCTGTCTGTCTGTTAGTATTTTTTTCGCGAATGCGCGAAAGTTTCAGATGTTTCAAACGTTCAACCTGTTTCGTTCGGTTCAATTTTCAATCAATTTTGTTCTCGAATAAAATTTGTAGTAAACACAATGACAAGATATCTAATGCTCGTAATATCGAATCCTAGAGGGTATTTGAGAATACCAGAGAGTGTTTTTTATTCATCTTCTTCTACTTCCCATTGATCATCTCAATTCATCGTAGCCCACTATTGAGCACGGTTCTCTTCTCTGAATGAGAAGGTTAAGGCCATAGTACACCACGCTGGCCAAGTGCGGATTGGCAGACTTCACACGCCTTTGAGTTTTGCAAACTTCCCGGTATGCAGGTTTTCTCACGATGTTTTCCTTCACCGTTATAGCGAGTGATATTTAAATGCTTAAAACTTAATTCCCCTTACGTAATCCCAAATACGGAACCGGCCACTCGCCTGGTATTTTTAAAACAATTACTTACCCTCGATGATATTAAGCAAACGATTCGTAAGTGTTAATTAGGTTAATACAATTATGACACAAGTCGTCGTAGAAGTTGTTCGACCACTCTATTCTACCATGCAAAAATATACATAGATCCTTATTACATTGAAATAGGGTTGGGAACTGTGTTTATAAGTTTCTTTATCGATATTTGTATGTTTGTGGGTTTCTTCGCTCAAGCACACACGTCGACCTTTTCAAGGGGGAAGAAAAACGTTGTTCAACAACTCCGCATCCGCGGCTTCGTGAAATGCCACCTGCCAACTTCAATGTACAATTTAATAACCCCTTTATGACATTCGGTTAAACTAAAAGATCATTTGAGGCGAGATGTCCAAATTGATTGTCGATTTTGTATTATAGCAAGTTTAAAAAGGGTAGATAGGTATCTAATTGTGTTTAAATATTTTATTGTTATTTTAGTAAACTTGATATATAATTAAAAAAACAATAATCGTAAACAACAGTTAAATGGCGGTGTGTATATTATTCCTTTAATGCTCTTATAATAGTTTCTAATTTTATCTTTATCATATAAAACCTGTATGATACACCTCTTGCATACAGTTGGAGTTTTGTAGATTGTAGTTGTCGTCATATCAACTACTTAATATCAGCTTTAACTGAAGGTGCGCGCTCTAGAATAATAGTAGCTTGTTGCAAAATGGATTCCGAAGAGGGCACTATGTTTTGCTGCTGAAAAAAAGAAATACATATATATATATATATTAATTGTAGATTCTAGAACGTGTATAAGAGCTTTTACGTAATTTATTTTTGGGCCATTTTTGTAAATAAATTTACAAATTATTATGATAGTTTTAGTTATTTGTAATTTATTTATTTTTAGTAACAAAGCAACGGTGATGCGTTTCGTATTATTTTTGTTCTATTTTGTCCTATTGAAAGCATATATACTGGAATAATGAATAAGAAACGAATCAATGTTGTTACTTTCAAGTCGACCAGTCAAACGTTTAGTTTCGGTATCTAGTAAATATAATGTAATAATGCATTTCGTACACTAATAACAACAAACTCTTTTTAAAAAAGTTACAAAAATATTATTCAATTTACTCCTCATACTTCCCACCAGCAAACGTAAGAAAACACCTCTCCTAATTACATTTTTTGCTGGAATTATCCGACAGTTGCAGGAGTATTGAATAAAGACATTTGTTACAAAGTAAACTTACTAGTAATTAAACGCTCTGTCGGACAACCAATTCGTGTGTGTATGTTTTGACGTTTTCTTATCTTGACATGATAATAACCTGGAAGATCTTAAACTAAGGTACATTTTTTGTAACACTCACCGCCATGTACAGTATAAGTTTTATATATTTTTAGACTGTCTTAAGATTTTTGAAGTTATACTTCTTTTGGCGCTTTAGGGAATATTATGAGAGTAAGTTATTACGATGCACACGCACACTATCACAAAAAACCCATACCCTGAAGTTAGCTAGTCAACATTTTAGTTTTTTCTATTATTAATGTAGTTTTTTATACAAGCGTAAAA
>DWJZ01008439.1:0-11357 GCA_018249125.1 Asbolis capucinus
TACTCAATTATTGTAGTAGTACAATCCATTTTATATAATTATCAATAATAATTTCCGTAATCATGCATATGCAGGTTACTTTGGCTTAAAAATTGGGAAACCCCAAGAGTTGCGTCTTATATCTCCTTATTTCTGTCACACTTTAGCAGTTATGTCTAGCATGCGTTGGGCCGTTATAATTTTCAATAAGGCGCATTTTATCGTTCCTTAGTATGGAATCTGTATAGGAATACTTAGTATTAGATTCCGTATACTAGGATGCGTTTTGCAGTTATCCATGCGTTGCGGATTTTATAATTGAGAAACTCATACCGCACTCGAGTCGTTGGTGCTTACTTAAATTGTTCCTTAGTATATTATTGTGTACTAGCATGCGTTTGGCCGTTAAGTAGACTTTTATAGTTCACTAGGAGCCACTCCCAATACTACATTTGTATATTTAGCCGCTACATAGTAATAACGCCAAAAATTCCAGCATTAAAATAGTACAGTATTGGGAACGGCCTTAAGAGAATGAACGCCTAATTCATGGTGCTAGTGAATGCTTGAATTTCAGAACTTTAATTGCTAATTTTATCGCAAATAATTTGAAATAAGAATCATATTTTTTTTTTATTGAAATTAAAATATTGAATTTGAATTTAGATCTAATATCCGTATAAGTTTCTATCACATATGTATAATTTCCAGAGAATCTGCGAGAGACTTAGAAAGACATCCGATTCGACCCGTGATAGAGCATGGTAGCGAGGAACCGGCTCATAGGGACGAGGATAGGTCGGTTGCCGACGAGTTGGCGAAGCGGGTTCGGGTTCTATGCTGGGTGATGACACAGCCTAACAATCACAAGAAGAAGGCTGAACATGTTAAAGCTACTTGGGGAAGGCGGTGTAATAAACTTCTCTTCATGAGCACTGCTGAAGGTAAGTCCTCGACTTCAACCCATTGATGCCCAATGCTGAGGATACTTTTAGCATACCACACTGCTTTAATGCGGATTGGTGGAGGGGTTAGTGGCCAACCCAAGTGTCGAAAGGTTTTATGACGCTCGAAGGCCTCCGACATCCCTTAAAGATATCTAACGATAACAACCGGGACCGACGGCTTTACGTGCCCTCTGCAGCATGGAAACGCTCATGAGATTTTTGCCACTAGTGATCACCCATCCATCTACCGATCGCGCCTTCTGCCGATTGCTTACGATCGAAACAAGCCGGGCTATGTATGTTTCTAAGACCAAATAAACGTGGTGTAAACGGTTTCTCGAAAGGGAAGTGCAAGGTTCAAATCCTGCGGCGCGCACCTCTAATTTCCATAGCTATATGCGTATCAGAAGTTGATTATCACTTGCTACGGCAAAGGAGTACATCGTAGAAAAACCCTGAGCTCCTGTTAGTGTCCCATAGAGATCTCAAAGGTGTGTGAAGTCCACCTATCCGCACTTGGCCAGCGTGGTGGACTATGGTCTGTATCCCTAATATTGTGAGAGCAACGGGGGCGGAGATCCGAGCCCAGTGGTGAGACAATTTGGGCTGCAATGTTGATGATGAAATCTCCCGACTGGGTATGGAACCTTTGGAGGGTCTACCAGTTCCGTTACAGAACATACGGCATATCTTTTCAGACACCAGTTTACCAACGGTGAAGTTGCCAGTAAGTGAAGGGAGAGACTTCCTCTGGGCGAAGACGAAGGCTGCCTTTAGATATGTGTATGAACATCATAGAAGAGACGCAGACTGGTTCCTCAAAGCTGATGATGATACGTGAGTAATTTAACACGTTACTGAACACGGGTCACCCAGAACTGAGGAGTCCTAGAGCTAGGGTTCCCAACTGTACTGGCGATTCTCGTTTTACCACACAATTTCAAAGTCGTGTAAGTTCAGAAGTCTTCGAGTCCGTTGCTCGTTGCAGATCTGCTGAAAATTGGTATTTTTTTTTTCGTTTTTTTTTTTTATTTATGCTTTATTGTACTGCCTAAAAATAGGTTTTACAAAGGGCGGACTTAATGCCTAGTGGCATTCTCCACCAGTCAATCCAGGGTGATGGTGAGAATATGAGGCAGGTGGCAATAAAGACAAGAGGAAAAAGAGAAGAACTGCTCTTCAATAGAACTCTATAAGATCAAAATATACATAGTTGACATTTTGTTGACGAACGACTCATGGATTGATATCGGATGATGGATGGATGATGATGATTCGGATTGAATAAAATTGGCAACTCTATTTTGAGCATACTCCAATCCTAGTCCAATGCGAAATGTTAGGGTTAGACTAACCCAAGTGATTTTAAGTTTTTACCTGACTATAATACCGTTTGCGTGCCCTCCGAATCCTCATCCGTGCTGAGGTCAAGAATTTTTGCTTCTAGCGGTCACCCCTCACACCGTCAGCGCCCACTGTTGTTTAACTTCGATAATCACCTGGGAACGACGCAAAACTCCGGGCTATGGACCCTGTAATTACTATAGCAAATAGTAAAATATTCGGAATAAGTATACTGTGCTAAGAAAAAGTAAATTAATAAGGATCCTACTAATATTATAAACTACGCGCGTTGCTACGCATCAATTCATCAACCATGCTTTGCTACCAAAACCTTTTTAAGAGAATTCTGAACAAAGTTGCTAAAGACATCGGTGCTTTAGCCAATACCATTTCAGAGTCTTTAAAGGACAAACAAATAAACATTAATTTTTTATATCTGAGTAGATGGAAAGTTTGTAAGGATAGATGAATGGATTTTTGTTACTCCTTGACTAAGCCGCGGGTAGAACCAAGTTTCTATTTAAACCCAGAAATTGCCCTCGCTTCGCTTCGGTAGAAGAGTTGTCCAGTGGTGTCAAAGTTGCCATACTAACTTTGATCTATTATCCCAAGGGAATAAGGCAGTTTTTGGGATAAAAAGTATTCTATAACCATTGTCCTTACAATAAGCAACACACATGCTAAATTTCATCTAAATTGGTCCATTGATTCCGGAGTTGCCATACTAATTTTAAATTGTTATGTTGTGGGAACGAAGCCATTTTGTGGGATAAAACATGTCCTATAATCATTCCCGAGTTTTAAACTACGACTATTCCAAGTTTCATCTAAATCTATCCATTTGCTTTTGCGTGAAGCTCAAACAGACAGACAGTAAATCAATAAATCCAAAAAAAATGCTGTCTATATCATTATCAAAGCCTCCCTGCATCAAATTTTTCAAAAAATATTTAATGTACAGAATTGACCCTGGCACAGTTATATTATTAGTATAGATGTATGGAGAGGTCAAAATAAGTATTGCAGCATTTTTCCCATCCGTACAAATCTTGTTAACAAAACAGTCACAGTTTTATTATAAAACCGTCACATTACATATTTAACAAGTTAATATCATGGGCCGTAACAAGTTTTCAATGTCACAATACAAGAGTTTTGTAAAAATTACGTTAAATTATGTAAAAATTAACTTTTGACAGAAAATAAATTGTCTTTGACAGACTTGACAGATAAACGGATTATAGTTAAGTACCGGCTACTATTTGTATCCGCAAATTTTTAACATTTTGAGGAAGTTTTCGGATATTTCCCGTTGTTGTTTCGAAGATAACCTATATATGTTATTGTTATAAAAATATGTGTTCCTTTTTTAATTTTTAGGTACGTGGTAGTGGAGAATTTAAGATACATGCTTTCGGAACACAGCAGCAGTGATCCAATATACTTTGGCTGCAGATTTAAACCGTTTACTTCACAGGTAATTCATATTTAATTTAGTAGTATAGATAAAAACATATGACTGGAGTAAGAGAGGCCGCTGGCGGGTGTATTACGATTCTTGCAAAAGCAAAGCGATAACGAAAATTGTACGATAAACGCTCTGAAATTGTAAATTCGTAATATAATTGGTATTGGCGCTAGTTTTGTTTTAAAAATTCATGATATTAATTAGCGAGTGTTAAGCAAATTATTATTTTAAAACGATTTTTATACATAGCGATCGTATCTGTTATCGCTGTTCGTTTGCTGCCTGCTCGCTGTTTGCAAATTTTAGGTAAAAACCCTGTGGAAATTGTTCAAATATAATTTTCGCACGACGTCTTTAGTCCGTTTTTCTCATCCGTACAAATATAGTAAATAATTTTCGTGCCAATATAATATTTGAAAAAATTAAATTTTTTGTTTATTTTTATAAAACTCGCGTATTTCGTCATTGAAGAGTTACGGCCCAAGATATGAGTGTATTAAAAATGTAATGTGACGATTTTATGATAAAACTGTGACATTTTCGTCAGCTGGTTTGTTTACAAATTTTATACATGAGAAAAACGGTATATAGTTGCATCTTGATCGAGGTCGAAGGAATCGAACCCAGAACTCCCAATCAAACGCCATAGAACCGTTACAATACAGTTATTGTAATGTAATTTACACAAATAGAACGCAGATTACTTTATACTGTTGTATGTATTTATGTATGGGGTAATTCTGTCATGTTAATGGTGT
The DNA here is from genome assembly GCA_018249125.1 of Asbolis capucinus. Taxonomy (NCBI): domain Eukaryota; kingdom Metazoa; phylum Arthropoda; class Insecta; order Lepidoptera; family Hesperiidae; genus Asbolis; species Asbolis capucinus. The sequence continues at coordinate 4,497 of DWJZ01008439.1, forward strand.
TAAATGTACAATCATTATAAATAGTTTACATAATGGGACTGCTATGGTGTATATATGGTGTATGTATGGTGTATGTGTAATTTGATATTTCATGGAAAACAGTTTGCTATCGGTTTGATCTTGTGTTTAATGAGTGGTGACCTCGGCTGCTCTGGGTTTCGGTTCTCGGTTAAAGTTCAACTTTTTTAGATTATTATTCTGTTAATTAGATTTACAAGCTTTTATTTAACTTGCAGTGTATGTTTGTATATTAGTATATTTGTTTGTTACGGGTCAAATCTTGTAAGTTTAATAGACCTATTTTTTCTTGCACTGTTCGTAGAAATTTTGCATATGTGCCATCCGGATGACAATGCATTTTTATGACAAGCCTGACTTCCTACTACGTTCAGGTCTGGTGAAGGGAACTCCTCAACGGTTAACAATACAGTTATGTTTTTTATGTATTCTTTGTATTCGTGATATCTATAAGAAAAGCTTGTATTTTTAATTATTTTAAAAAATCTTGTTTTAGAGAATCTTAGTCACTGTCAACACTAATATAAGGAGGAAGATTTTGTTTGTTTGTATTCAACTCAATTATTGGACCGATATTAATAATTCTTTTGCCGATATGTACAATAGAATCTTAGGAGTTAGGATATTGGAAATGGAAATAATTAGGCATTATATTATATTGGAAAGTAAAAGGACTTTTCCAGGTGATTGACCGGCCTAACTGGTCTTTTTTTGATTGGCCTGTTGGTCTAGTGGATAGTGAACTTTATTACGCTGAAGGTCGTGGGTTCAATTCCCACGCAGGACAAAGTTGACCACACTATTCGTAACAAAGGGAATCCGAGTATGAGTGTGTATCATATTTCTAGTAGTTGACGGTTTCTGATGGTTCCAGGGCTACATGAGTGGAGGTGCTGGGTACGTGCTGAGTCGGGAAGCTCTGGACAGGTTCGTTAACAAGGGTCTTCCGTCGCCACACCTATGCAAGGCCAGCGACCACGGTGCTGAGGATGCTGAGATGGGTATGTTTTATCTTTGCAAAACATAACTCTTTTTCTCACCTTTGTCACCAGTCCTGAAGTGTTATGTTGTTGGTGTATCTGAGGTCAGTTGCTGTCGTTATTGATCCCAGTTGCTTTTGCAATGTACCGCTTCCCTTGTGTCTTTTACATCCTTCCTGGCCGGCAACGCGTTAGTAACACCCCCGTCTGGTGTCGTTAGTATCCATGGACGGTGGTGATTACTTGCCATCAGGTGACGCGTCTGCATGCTTGTAAAATGTACATAAAAAAACTGTTCCGCTACTGGGCTCGGATCGCATAGCGTGAGGAGTGTAGCCCATAGTCCACAACGCTGGCCAAGTGCTATCATTTTAAGTTACTATTAATTAGTACAAATTGTACAATATCACACGAAGTGATAACAAGTGTGATGTAACTACACTTTTTCATCGTGCTCGCCTTCTGCTCGACCTCGTGTGTAATGACCAAAATACACGCACGCCATACGCTGTTTTTCAACACTCGCGACAAGTAATTACTGCATTTAATATGTGAAAATGGTAATGTGCAACGAAAATGGCGTCTCTCATACCTGTATATATCTGTCAAATATATAAACCCAGGTATATGTTTGGCGCACATCGGCGTGAAAGCAATGGATTCTCGTGACTCACTGCATCGCGGCAGGTTCTTCCCTTTCGTGCCGCGGGACCACCTGTTCCCAAACCAGGATAAGGGCTTCTGGTACTGGAAGTACATATACTATCCTACTGATGAGGTAAGTCCACTGTTGGGCATATAATATGGTGGGTATGGCATGTAGACAATGATATTATAGATATAGAAGTAACTTTTTCTGGCTGTTGCAATTTCACACTAAAACTGTTGAATCGATTTTGATGTGACAATTGATAAAGAGAGTTTAGTACTTGAAAAAGATCATAAAATGAAAAAAAAAGGCTTTTAGGGGCTTACAAACTTCGAAGTTTTCTATTTATGCACTTGAAAAATACATATTGTTTTTAGCTTTTATGGAATTTCGAACTGTAGGGGTTAAAAGCTCTTCAACAAAAAAGAACGAAGGTTGTAAAAGTCTGTTTTGGGTTTAATTTTTTTTTCATTTCACCCATAAATTGTTCATACTTCGCCCTTGTCGTAACATACCAAGGTGTGATAAAAAGTGGTCTGTGTTACTCGAAACTGTAGTCTATCTCTGTTCAGTAATTTTTGCGTGAAGATGTACCAAACATCCATCCATCTTAGCAAACTTTCGCATTTATAATATTAGATGATGATTTTTATGATGATTAGTATGATGATGATTTCTGATAATGATTGTCCCTTCATAGGGTCTAGACTGCTGCTCAGATCACGCGGTCTCATTCCATTACGTGGACCCAGAACAGATGTACGTTTTGGACTATTTGATATACCATCTGAGGCCGTACGGCATCCAGTATGGCGGCGGGGAACTGCCCCGGACGTTGCGGAATGACACGCGGGTCACTCAGAGAGTTTAGACGATGATGGGGTTACCAATGAGGAAGGAGTAACTATCGAGGAAGGTATCACTATTGCAGAAAGGTTAATAATTGGGACAGGGGTCACTATATAGGAGGAGGTCACCAATGCAGAAAGGGGTAACATCAAGGACGGGGTCACCATTCAGGAAGAGGTCACCAAAATCGCATTTGTAGTTAAGTATAAGTTACAAATATTTCTTGGATGAATTACTTTCAATGACTTCTAATACTTTACGGATGACAGAAAGCGACAGTTTTGAAAGAAATTATTTGGGAGATCCTAACCTAAGTTAAAAGAGTTAAATAACGTCCCAGGCAAGGGTTTTAGGGCTTGATAAGGACCCAAATAAGGTCGCAGATAAATAATTAACGGGATAAAGTATCTCAGAGAACGAGGGCATATGGTACCACACTAATATTTTGGGGGTTATAACCAACTTTCCAACTGATGGATAATTTTTATGCTACATCATTTCACGTGTAGAATTTTAGGATATCTTCTTCCTAGGGAACTGCTAACATTATTGAGCAGATGAATGATAGTGATGGTGAATGAATGAATAATACCAGGTATTCAACTGTGCAAAATGTAAATATTGACTGAAAAAGATTTTGAAAAGACCAACCGGGTCTGGTGGAACATTCCATTAAAAATTACTTGGAGTAGTTTGTCATACTAAAGGTAGTTTTAAGATAAGACCATATTATATTGTCGTTATTTTACTTTTTATTGAACAAGACTTTGAAAAGAAAACGGTTTAAAATTTCAAATTGTTCGAGTTTTCAAAAGGAGACATTTACGAGAAAATATGAAAAAAAAACTTAATACTACATTATATAATATTTCCTGTCTTTTTTTTTTGCATTTATAATTATAAAATGTTTACCAAAGTCAATGCCATTTTATATAATTTAAGTAAATTCGCATAATATATTCGAATTTGTGTTCGTTATAATTTATACAGAATTTTATGTATATATGTATAAAAATAATTTATTGTCTTAGATTATATAAGGATTTCCTATATTAAACTTTTAAAGAATAAGTCAGGAATTACCAAAAAAAATGTGTGAATGATATTGTGTGTGCTGATATTTAAGATATTTAAGCTTTTTATAACTTCTTCAGAACAGATGTATATCTGTTATTACCATTGACATAACTTAACACTTTTTCTAGCAAAACATTACACTTAATTAACCTTATATTAGACGTCGGAAGGAATAAATTCTGCAACAAAAAATTTACAAAATTTCACAGGAATTGGTCTATTCAAACACCATTATTGGTTGGTACATCGCGCGTGTCTAATATAAGGTTGTTTAGTCTAATGTTTTGCCAGATATAGTTTGTCCTAGCGATGTCTGTTGTGTAGGTAACTGGATTCAACGATTAGATGGCCTATACTTACCAATATTAGATCTGGTATAAATAATTCATTTTAGTACCATTATTTGGTATGAATTAATTTTAAGAAAACCTAGTCTTTACTTTATTCTAGAGTCTCTATATTACCAAAGAATCGTAAATGTTATGTATTAGAAATAATTTATAGTTTTAAGTGTAATTTTTACTAGAATTTAGAATGTTTTATTGAAATAATACATTTTTATTGACATTGTATACATTTCTGGTTTGTTTCTAGTAGAAAATACTTTAAATGTACATGTACATTTCTGTACTGAAGTTCTTGAGCTATAACCAAATAATTAAAACGGCAGATGGCGCTGCTGTCTGTTATTAACAGCAACACAATTTTAATCCATTCCTTGACTCAAGAATCCCTAACTTCCAAGTTTCATTGTAATTTATATTGTTTTCTATTATATGTAAACAAGAATTCGCCGTGTTATAGTCTAATATATAGTAAATGTATGAAATATTTTAAAACCTACAAATATTGTCACAGGGCTCGCGTTATTGATATTATTTTTAATAATACTGTAACTTTGTAAAATTTGTTTTATATTTAATATTGATTTGCTCAATTTGTATGATTATTTTTTAAAAGACTTTGTGATCTAAATAAATGGAACATTCTTCAATATCTTTTTTGTCTTATAATTATCAAAATGACTTCTTCCCTGTTCCTGTTTGACGCAATTTTCAATAATGATACAGTTAAAGACTGAAAAGAAAATGTATTGTTTGATAATTGATGTGAAATGAGAATTATGGTGAAATGGCATGGAATGAAATAAAATTTTATTCAAAGTTGGTTTTGACAAACACTTTTTGTAAGTCAACTACGCCATCGCTTCAACAAATCCCTATAGTGATTGGTCTTGGAAGAAGCGTCAAGAAACTCCCAAAGAGTTCTTTATTCCAACTCACAGTTATACTAAGTACTAATTATATATTAAACTGATGCGCAAGCATTTTCATTAAAATATTCATCAAGTTTACCTTTTGTCATAAGAATGCTTTTGACATGAGCTTTACATTAACAATATGACATTTCTATTATTTTTATTATGGGCTAGCTTCGCTTTTTTGCTTGTTTTTTTTTTATCAATGGACCAAAAAATCCCATACAAACTTTCATTCCGTATCCCAAGGGAACCACGATACGATTAGGGATAAAAAGTATCCTAAATATTTATCGAGATTGAAAGTCATTCCAAAAATAATTTCCACATAAAGAGGTATTTTAGTAAAAACTTTCGTCCCCCTTTTCTATCCTTTGTAGGGTAAAATTAAAGAAAAGCTAAATGTATATTGAAGGTATTATGTTAAGGATATGTAAATTTCAAATTCAAGATTACAAAATAACAAAAAACTGAGAAACACGTATTTCATTAATATTAATAAGAAATGTTTGTTGTAAATTTCAAACAAATCGGTTGTACACGTTTATGATATGAGTAATTATTTAAGTAAATCTTATTGTATGACCTCTTTTGTTTAAAAATAGGATCATGAGTTTTTTTCCTCCACCTTTTTTTCTTCCGGCCTACACTAGGTTACTTAGTCTGTTGAACTAAATATAATAGGTTGCTGATTTCATTTTTGACCTTAGAACAATTATTTTAATGACACCGATGACATTTGTACGCCAACACTGGCAAAGCATATAAAAAAAATACTGCTGCGGATCTAACTAGTCATTTATATTATACGGGCACAAGAAACTACGGCTGCATCATTTTTAAGTTTTATGGATTCTTCTCGTATTCGTTTCTTGTGCACTCATGTTTATCTTTTTAATTTTAAATATATTTTTTTAATTTAATAATTATTATGATTAATTTTAACAATATTACTTGCACGTCATTAATTTGGTAGAATGTAACAGAATAATAATTATAAGCGTACCACCTCTGTACTTACTACAATCAGGCAATAAAGAATTTCAATTTAGGCTAGGCAATATTTTAATTTTCAAGCAAAGTCGTTGACTTATAGGAATTGTCTATCGAGATTTTAGGCGATACCGCGGGATTGGTTATAGATTTTAAATCCGTAAACAATTTTAATGTACATTGGTATATTAATAAGAATGTATGAATATTATGTATGTGATCTTCCCACTTTCATTAGTGAGCTCGATGTTCCTATGATGACAAATATTTTGACTTTGAAAACTCTGCCAAGTTACATCAAAATCTGTCCACGGCTTTTACGTCGCGCGTTCAGACAGACAATAATTTAAAAAATATATTTTCGTGCACCATCTCGATATTAGAGGGCCCCCTCATCAAAATTTAAAAAAAAATCAATGTATAAAGAAAATCCACTTTGAGTTTTTTGTTGAATAGATTTTAATACATCTAACTTATGGTTACTTACGAGTCACTAATTTTGCTGAGTCAGAACTTTGGTACAATCAGTTTGGCCTTATTCCTCGTATTAATTGGGAACATCACACTTCTTAACAAAACAGTCTGAATATTTTTCAACATACAAAATATTATTAATATAAGTTATTACAGTTAAATGTTATCTCTTTAAATATGCAGGTCGCTTATTGACTCCCTAAGCCTGTGGTTATAGGTGACACGTACTGCGCTTTAGTGTAATTAAATTATTGACTCAATATCTGGAACTCAGTCCCACAACAACAGACCATAGGACATTCAAATACGAAAATAACGAAAATATATCAATTGTGCTGTCTCTCCGTCAGTTAAGAGCCTTACTGTCTTAACAGTATAAGCAGCAGAAATGTCTTCATGTAAGACTTCAATATGAGAACTCCATTGTAAACGAGTCTATAGTAAGACCAAGAAATGTCGTAGATTCGACTAATTCAAGTACTTCTTTATTTATAAAGATTTGAGTTGAAACATGTTTTACGTTTGATAATGTAAATTTAACGCATTTAGTTTTCGCATTTAAC
>DWJZ01008440.1:0-11355 GCA_018249125.1 Asbolis capucinus
ATATAAAACAATATAGATATATAAAAGAATATATTTATTCTATATATATAGATATATATATATATATATATATGTATATAACCGAATATACTTGTACTAATATTAAACAAATATCATTTCGTTACCTACTATGAATAATCAAAATATTACAGTGTCCCCAGTATAGTACGTTTCAATCACAGTAAATGTTACAGAAACATAAAATATGTTATTAGTATGCCTGTAGGGCACTGGCATGTACTGGGTAGTACTGGCGAGTGTGGGCACGCAACAACGACCTCGCGGTGTCAAAGTTACGGAACTAAGTGACCGCACGCCCCTCCAACGACAGGAGACTTATGTTTTGCTTTTCATATAAAAGTCCTACCACCAACCGATAATGGTATCATTCACCTGCTCTGATTAGCAACAGCAAAATGTTCAGCAAAGTAAGTGTCGCTTTTAGCTTTCAATACAATAAAGGGAGAAGCTCTTTATTGCAAGCATTACAGTTTAATATAATTGTAAATACATATATTATATAAAACATTAAGAGGTTTGAAAATTGTAAACATTGTCTTACGGGGTAATTTATTTATACAAAATTTAAGAAAAATCAGACTTATAAAAAAACGTGTTTAAAATGGTGACTAATAGCTGCAGCGTAAGGGTTAATATATTATTGTTTGTCACTTTTTTTCCACTTATAACTAAGATTGAGTACACAGTGCTTAAAATAAGGGCTGTGAAAAACCAAAACTATTCATTTACTTATTTATTGTAAATTGCAAAACTCCTTTCGTTCTCCTTCTTGAGATTGGAAATGGCGGCGCGTTAAAAATGTTTATCCACGTAAAATTTAATAAAAAGTCACAAATTTGTTTAAAGTTGGGTTTTTCAAACACTTTCTTACTTTTTGAAAATTTAGCGACGCCATCGCGTTGCCTTCGCCTTAGTCCTTCAAGAAGCGACACAAAACTCGCAGGGATATCTTTTTCCACTCACTACTCTCTCTTATATTTATTTCTCTACAGTATACATTTAATTCCTAATCTTCTCTTTCCAGATTCTCGCCCTCAGCGCCGTGTTGGCTGCCGCCAACGCCGGACTCCTGCACCACGGCGCAGTGTCCTCTCAAAGCATCGTGCGTCACGACGCCCCTGTGCACTACGCCCCCGCACACTACGCCGTGCACGCTGCGCCGGTGCACGCTCCCCTCGTGCACGCAGCCCCCGTCGTGCACGCCGCTCCCATCGTCCACGCTCCTTTGGCTGTTGCGCATGGTGAATACGTAAGTATCTATTGCGATACTAAAATCCCAATAAAACCAAAATTACAGAAGACATACTCTTAAATATTTGCTCCATAATATTGATAGTTTAATATCTTATTATGTATAAGGATTGTCGTCACCGTTTATAGAAGGTGTAACTAGCTTTACAACTAGAGAAGAGAAATAAAACTTATCTTCAGTTCTCAAGAGAGAGAACCAATTCAGAATTTACCTTAAAACTAACTATTCCACTATTATGTGCCCAATTCAGGTCCTTCAAAGTTATTAATTTTACCAGGAACGATATATTTATTAGTTGTATAACAATACTTCTTAGAACATTTTTCTTTTCCTCCACAGTCTCATCCTAAATACAACTACGCTTACTCTGTGGCTGACCCCCACACTGGTGACCACAAGACCCAGCACGAGAGCCGCGATGGTGGCGCCGTCCATGGCAGCTACTCCCTCGTTGAGCCTGATGGTTCCGTGCGCAAAGTAGAATACACCGCTGATGACCACCATGGGTAAGATACTAAAAAATGTTTTAAAACAAAAATACTTTGAGTATAAAGCAAAAAATAAATGACCATAATTTTATTCATTTGCAAATATTAAGATTTTAGAATATATAATTCACGTTACTAAGTTGTGGAAAAAGTTACCACCTTCGTAAATATTTGTTCGTACATATTGCTAGCATTTCAATTAATCATACATACACACGTCATTAGTTTTAATATATTAATAGCCCTCCAACAAGGTTTTAAAGATTTAAAGATTTTAATGTCACAAAAAACTCTTTTTATAATTATCTATAATAACTCCAATATAAAACATTTTGTTTCTTCCTCAGTTTCAACGCTGTAGTACACAAGACCCCGGGACACCACCCCGCCCCCGTCGTGCACGCCCCCGTCGTGCACGCAGCCCCCGTCGTGCACGCCGCGCACGTCGCCGTCGCTCCCCTCGCGCACGGACATCATGGCCTCCTCCACTACTAGACCTTAGCTTATAATGAGATGATCGTGACGAATGACTGGTGATTGTGATATTTATGTGTATATAATGATGATTGATATGATTTAATATGTAAATAAATCAACTGCTGATCAGTACATTCCCTTTTATTTTGTCCTCGACGTCAATGTATAGATATTTCTCTTTCTAAGTAATGAAACCTTGTAAATATGTATGAAGAACTTTTACCAAAATTTATAAATCTACTATCATCTACTCGTTAAAGACCCGCCAGTACGTACGACGCACTTCGCCTCGTCTCTTATCATCCGTACCGCGAAGTATTGGAATAAATTACCCTTGTCGGTGTTTCCCTTCGATTATAATGTACATGTCTTTAAGTCAAAAATGAATAGGCTTCTTCTAAGTTAGTGCGCTTTACCATCAAGGACTTCATCACCACTTACCATCAGGTGGGATCGTAGTCAAACGCTAACTTATTTATGGTAAAAAAAATGTTTTATTAACATCAGCAACAACAAATCAAAATGTCGCACATCTGCAACAAGCTTCTTACTCTAGTACAATACATATATGCGCGTAAACTAATTATTTTATATTTCATAACAAAACCACAGACAACCAAATTAAAAAAGCGGTTAATTTAACTTTACCCTTGAATCGTTAAGTTAGACTGTTGCCGTTAAAGCAGACACGCATGCTTGCGTGTCTTGTCAGTGTTAGCAGTTTTGGTGCGATAATTACGTACCTCTATGCAAATACATAGTTGCGCAAGATTCGGAACAACTATGCGACCTAGAAAAACGCACTTAAGTTGCACTGTTTCACCAACACTTAACTACATATAATTTTCAGTAGATCGACACTTATATATCATTATGGTTGAATATTTAATGAAATGGGCGAGTTAATCTGTCATAATGTTCACAGAACTGCCTCCTTGTCACTGTTAATTTAATAATTACCTTATACCTTAAGCCTTGAAGAATGCTATTGTTTGGGATAAAATATCAATTGCATAGCTTATCAAGTAAAAAGATTCTATCGACAGTATTATCATATCGAAGTTTTTGTAAAAACATACTTCGAATAAATTTTATTTCGTTTCATTTCATTGAATAAACAGTAAGTAAACTTAGTTGATATTTTAATTAATTTAATAAAATTACAAACGGATGCTCTCAAAGTTGTTGATGGCTATTTTATTTGCTCCTTAATCTTTCTACACAGATTATCAGGTAACGATGTAAGTAACCATTAACGACTCTGAGTGAGAAAGAGCGTTACATTATGCAGTGATGTATGGGTTATTTATGTAATATATGAGACAAAAACTTTGTACCCCTTTCTATGAAAATAACACAGACGGAGACTTATGAAAATTGGCACAGTTAAAGTTTCCACGGAGAAGGGGTGTAGAACTACTATTTTATACTAAAATACATTCAAAATACACTACAGTACAATAATTGAAAAAACCCCACACACTACGATGCATTTGACACACACACACTGACATTTGGTAACTTCAATACTGTCCATTTATTTTTAAACTGAATTACGGTTGCATTTCAACAGCAGACAGGCTTACTATACTCAGTACAAACTCGATCTGGATTTTTTTCCATACAAAATCGTCAGGTTTGTATGGGGCAAATTCCAGATCGAATTTACACCGAGCATAGTTGAAAATATTGTGGCTTTGACCATATTCAGGACTGTGACTGCAACAGGTCTTTACGTATTCCTGTAGATTGTATTAAAATGCAGGCCATATACACACGAGCGCCTAAATGTAATAAATAAATCTTTGGACAACTCACACACGGCTATCTGAGCATTAGTTTGTACTATGGTAATCAGACAACTGACGAACATACATATATATTTTTAAATACATACATAAATAGATATGATTATAACACTCAAAAATAGAACAAATATTCCTGCTCATCATAGAAAAGTTTGTTCTGGGTGGGGATGGAACCCACGACTACGGCTTAGTAGTCAAGTAGAACAAGTAGTTGGTAATTACTGTAAAATAACATAAATAATCTGGATTATAAAATAAAATAATAAACGTCTATCAATGCATCACACGACACTGATCGTTATTTTTTTATTATTTTAATAATCGCCTTATTTGATGTACACTAAAATTATAAAGATGATTTTTTCTAATAAAGACAAAAAATACTGGAAAATCTACCAATATTTTTTTTCGCCAATATGCACAATGAGCTTTTTAAATAACTTAGAATCGCCACTTATTAGCGAAACGTAAAAAAGATTTTACTTGGTATCCCAAAATTGCACAAAATCTTTTGAAGTGACGCAAGCGAAGAAGCAATATAGTAGCATGTGACATACGTCATAAAATAATCATCCAAAATTGTTAATGTATGGAAAAAATTTATGACATTTGATTAAATTTTACAAGATGGCGTCCCAAAGCACATCAAAAACTGAAGGGGCAAATGTATGGAGGTGACATATCTACATATGTTTATAATATCATTGCATTCAATCCTAGATGCCTGTTGCCATCACATAGGCAGAGTGTGTTACGATATAGTTATTTGTACAATAGGTAGCAATTTAAATGCAATCATTTTACAACGGCTGTCCATTTGTCCATTTGAGGCTAGAGTACTCCATTACCTGAGTAAATCGGTTACATATAAATTACCATCAATTTCCTGCCGAGGTCGTCGTAACGAAGGATAGATATATTATTATTTCGAAATCTTACAACTACGTGGGTACACCTATTTTTAGTTTGGAAGTATTGTATATAGTACATAGGAAATCAACATGGGTAGGTTAGGTTAGGTCAGAAATATTTAATTTTCATAATTTCATCATTCAAATATTAGAAACAGCTCGCGGAAGAATACGAAGGGGTACTCGTAATCCTGAACATTAGTGCTGGAAAGATCAAACGTGATGGTTTTAGCCTGTAGGAGTCCAGCATCACCTGTCCATCGCCCTCGCGAGGCAGGTATTCATGAGGACTTCTCCACGATAAAAAAATGTTAGAAACATTTGAAATAATACTTAATTGTTTACGCTTTTAAAAATAAGTGCTATTTTATTTTAATAATATAACAACTAATTATTTGTAGTGTGCTGATTTTGAAGCAAAAAATTTAACTCAAAAAAGCAAAAAAAATAAACTTTTTTATTTGTCCATCAACCTTATCATTTGCTATTGCATATTTTGTAAGTTTACATTGCGTTTACGTTTGCGTTGCGTTTACGTTGCATACATGCATATACATATATTCTCTCTTTTTCTCCCCATCCTTCATCCATCCTCCTCCCCATTCTTCTGCTGTCTCCCGTCCTGAAGTGGTATGTTATTGGTGTACATGGGTTCAGTTGCTATCGTTATTGATCTCAGTTGTTTTGCCAATGTACCGCTTAGCTTGGTTCTTTCTCTTCCCTGCATATGCGGCTCCAATACTTCTTTCCTAGCAAACAACGCGTTAGGAACACCCCGGATTGGTTTTATTAAGGTTCATGGGCGTCGGTATTATCATCAGGTGACCCGTCTGCTTGTTCGCCTGCTTTAACTTAACTACAATTTCCATCAACTTCAACGTCTTGATACAAAACGACGTTAACGAAAGGAAGTATGACAGCCAATGGCGTAGCAAGGGGGGGTGGCAGGGACGGCCCGCAGCGGGTGTCACCTTTTTTGGGGTGAAACCCACCCGGTTACTCAACAATGAGCAATTGTACCAACTTTAAAAAATATGAATTAAATAAAAAAAATTGCTTTTACTTTCAATGGGGTGATACCACCAACTTCCGCAGCGGTTGCTAACCAAGGTGACGTCACTGATGACAGCTCAATGAATAAATACGAGTAATAAAAAGGCATAATAGCAACAACGTACACTGTCCTTGCTTCGTTAACGTCGGCGAAATTAAAGTACATTAAAGATTAAAGGGTCGCAATGAATCAAACTTGACCTCGTCTTGGTTCAAGACATCAACAATTTCAAACTAAAGTGGGTGGACTACGTCTAGTGGTTAGTGAACCTCTCTATTAGGCCGGAGGTCGTGGGTTTTATCCCCACCCGAAGCAAACTTTTCTGTGATGACCAGGAATGTTTGTTCTGTGTCTGAGTGTTATAAAAATCTTTATACTCGTATATATATGTACATATGTATATAATTGTACCTTACTCGAGTATGCCAGTAAATTCCTCTTACACGGCTGGACCGATTTGAATGAATGTTTTTGTATGCGTTTGGGTGGCGAACTGGATGGTTTAGATCCATAATTCAGCCCGGTAGATGGCGCTGTAGTCGGTATCTAGGTCATTAATTATACTGCAAAATTAACTGAATGACTAACTTTGGCTTTAAAATATTTGTGGAAGTTCATTGGAGGTTTAAAAGGTAAAAAATGAGAAAAAAAATGTGTTGCGATACAAAGTACAAGCTTAGTTTGGATTTAGATGGCAATGTGTGAATTGTCTTGAGATATTTATTATTATAATATAGTTATAAACAACTGGAGCCTACATAAATATGGCGACTGCCAGGAGTCCCTGGTTTGATTCTCGTTCGATTAAATATTTGTACTGATGTTTTTTCTCGTCTCAACGATTCATAATTTAGTTCCTGGATAGCAATGGCGACACTTCCAGGGGCTTCGTTGGTCGAGTGGTCGAAAGCGCGACTTCGTAATATCTTCTAGGATATTCATTAAAATCAAATATCTTTTTTTTATTATCTAGAATAAGTTAATGCTTAACATCGATCCCACCCGATTTAAAGTGACTATGATGTCTAAGGTGTTGGGCGCACTAACTTAGTAAATGCCTTATCACTCTTCTCTTGAAGACTCCTATATCATGGGTCAGTGGGAACACCGACGTAGGCAAGTTATTCCAATCCCTACACATAATAACCGACGAAAAATAACGCGTCATTCGAACTGGCGGGATGTTCACAATATAAGGATTTACCTACCTTACATAAATTACATACCTACATACCGGCCTTACGCCGTGTTATTAGATAGAGAAATAATTTCGAACAAGTCCTGCGCACACTCTCGTATGTACTCTATAGAAAACCGAGAGTCTGGCTACCCTGCGCTTGTGCTCAAAGACTATTTTGATAAAAAAAAAAACTTTTCTATGTCTTTCTACAAAACTATTAACATCGCATAATCATAACATAACTACCACTGTAATTTTCGAAGTTACGAGTATGTGCGTATCAGAAGTTGATTATCACTTGCTACGGTGAAGAAAAACATTGTGAGGAAACCTGCACTCCTGAAAGTTCTACATAAAGTACTCAAAATGGAAAGCACCGTACATACACACCCGCCTAACATCCTAGGGAGAAGGGTGTGGCTGAAAAACAGCGCCGCTCGGTACCTTGATCCCGTGATAGTATAAGCTGAGCCACCTCCTTTTGCCCAGTTATTAGGTTTTATTTTTTAATTATAAATAAATAAATATCTTTGGATAACTCACACACGGCCATCTGACCCCAAACTAAGCGTTAGCTTGTACTATGGTAACCAGACAACTGATAAACATACATACATATATACTTTTAAATACATTCTTAAATAGATATTTCTATTACACACCCAGACACAGAACAAACATTCCTGCTCATCACAAAAAAGTAGTAGCGAGGCGATGCAACTTTTTTATTTCTTTTTTGAGTTGATATATGTTTGAATTAAAAATATCTAACTTTGAGTAATACATATTATAATTTAGAGATGCAAATGACTGAATTCGCGGCATAATTAGTTTTTACATGTGGGACATGGAGCAAAGCTGTGTGCCGAGTGCGGTAAGGTGGAACTTGTAAAGCAATAGAGGCTAGAAGATCGAAGATCATTTTTTAGATATTATAAGTTAAGCTTAACTACAATCCTACTGTTCCATATCTGAACCGGTGATGAGTTATAGGACGTCATATTTTCAGGGAAAACACGACTACAACACCTCGACTACGTTTGTACACCTACGGGACACACCTACCTAACTCTTTTATTGTTTCGATGAACTTGTAAAATGCAAACCGGATTTTTATTGCGTTCCATTATCGAAGGTCAAAACAATTCGAGGTCAACAAACTAGAAGGTTACACAGTAACTTTGTATGTAATAAATAGGAATATATTTTATGAAATTATTATGGTTCAGAACGTTAGTAGAATTAATTTTTGGAACACGAAGCAGATTAGCGTCAGAATAGATTTTTATTAAAAACTAGAAATTACCGTCGCGTCGCTTCCGAAGAAGTGTTATTCAGTGGTTTCAAAGTTATCACACTGACAGATCACAGTTACTTTTGCATTTATAATATTAGTAAGGATTTCTGTTATTTGAATTACAATCACGAATAGCATGCAGGATGCGAAGGCGATAAAATCAACGGGTTTGATTATGAGAATGCGGCTTGCGGCAGTGACTTACGGCAACGGCAGGCGATTGCGGCTTGCGGTTGCGGCATGCAGTTGCGTATTGCGGCTACGGCTTGTATGTTAACGCGGTTCGAGTCTGCGGCTCCCGGCTGCGGCTCGCAGTTGGTCTCGCGTCTGCGGCTCGCGGCTCGTGGTCACGGAAGCGCACGCGACTTGTGGCTGCAGCCTACGGTAGTGACTTGCGGCTGTGATTCGCGGCTGCGTTTTGCGGCTGCGTCTTACGGCTACGTCTCGTGACTATTACGTAAGGCTGCGTACGGTTCCTCTACATTAGTTTAAATCTTAAACTAGTGTAGAGGAACTCTACCTTAGTTTAAATCTTAAACGAATGTAGAGGAACTCTACCTTAGTTTAAAACTTTAAGTAATGTAGAGAAACTCATGTGAGGAGAAGAGTGGTGAATATTAATGTAGATATGACTGCACATGATACCTTTTTAAATTATAATATACATTTTTACGCGTATCTATAAGAGAACATTGTCGTACTTAAGCAGCGTGATGAAGTACGATCTGGTCATCCTGAGTGACGAGTAGAAACCAGTGTTCAATAGCGGGCCTTTATTGAACACGTAAGTCATATTAACAGGACGGAATTGGCCAATATGCATTAAATATAAAATAATAGAACAATTCGATAATAATTTAATATGTTACGCACAATTTCTTTATCGTAGAAACGAAATGCACTTATTCAGTTTTTACATACATAAAAAAATGTTTTATTTCGATAGTTAAGGTAAGGCCTCACAGTTGTAGTTGTGCAAACGCTTAAACTACTATAGATTAAAAATACATTAGAAAATATTGTCTATATCCATTTTAATCTAGTAGTTAGTAAACCTGACTGCTACAGCGAAGGTTGTGGCTTCGATTCCCACCCATTTCAAACTTTTCTTGAGCTGGGAGGTTTGTTCTGTGTGTCTGGGTGTAAAAATGTCTATATAAGTATGTATGTATGTATGTTTATCAGTTGTCTGATCACCACAGTACAAGCTAATGCTTAGTTTGGGATCAGATGGCTTGTTATTAATTATAGCTTTAGATCAGATTATTAATTATAGCTTTTTTCTTCGAATAATATTTCTCACAAGAAGTTAAATGTTTGCTTTATTCAAAGGAATAATCGAAGTCACTCAGTTTTTATTAAATACGTATATATGCATTAAAATATGTACTCTTCATTTTCTTTGTGACTTATATGTATGTATATATGTATATAGCCACTTATATATATTTATATATATATATAATTGATAACTAACTTTTTCCCGCCACAACGATCGCGTTGTATGCCGGAAGAGAAGAGTTTCTGCGCTATTTTACATAAATACACTGGAAATTTTTAAGTAATTATTTAAAAATACTATGTATACTATCATGCATTTGACGCACTTTAATACTATCTACTTAATTTTTTTAATTTACGGTTGAATTTCAACCATAGACAGGATCTTTAGTCGACTTAAAATAGCAAAGGAGTACGCGCGATCTGTCATTCATAACTGAAAGAAGTGTTTTGAAACGTATGCTTGCATTATAGGGGTAGGCAGCGGCTCAGAACAACGCTTTTTGTCACATTGTTTTTTCGTCATGTAAAAAATTTGATTTTATTTTGACTCTGAGGGGAAATTTAACCGAAACATAATTGCGACTTTTAAATAAAAAATAGTCTATAATGCTATATATCGTTAAGGGAAAGTGATCGGAAGCCCATAAGAACCTTAATTAACTAATGATTAAGAATTAATGTTAATGTTAATTAAAGATAATTGGGGAGAAGTAAAACGAAAAATCTTTGAAACTTGCTTCACGTAATGTGTGAACGACCCGCAACGTGTGTCCTAAGCTTAAAACTCGCTACGCAATCCAATCCAATTCTAAAAACTCGATAGACCAGCATTAACCAGTAAAAAAGAACAACACGCCAAAATATTCGATGAAAATACAAGCTGTTTAAATATTTTAAATTAATAATTTTAACTTGCGTTGCTCAATTGTTCAGCTTATTAATGTATTATTAATACGTAAACCAAAATTTTTGTATTTTTTTTCGAAAATTACACGGATAGGAATATGAAATTTGGCACTGTTAAATTATATGGAGAAGAAGTAGAGAAATTCTCATATATTATTTGTTAATGCTTTGGAAGTGCATTAAATTACATATAAATATTACGCATATTGTACTGTATTTGACTCGCACTTCCGTTTGTCAATTTCAATGCTGACGATGACAAAACAACATATAATGAATTACGATTCAAATTCAATAGTAATTTGAAGCGTATTTCATGGTCTCTCGTATTTTTACAAGCTTTTTATTTAACTTGCAGTATATGTTTGTATATTAGTATATTTGTTTATTACGGGTAAGCTTGCAAGTTTAATTATTTACACTTCCTCTTAAACTATGGAGCGGAAAATTTGCATAAAGTTTTCATCCTGATGACAATACATTTTTATGACAAGCATGACCTGATACTACGTTAAGCATTGGCTCCAGAAAAGGGAACTCCTCAACGGTTAACAATACAGTGTGTTTTGTGTTTTCTTTGTATTATGGATCTATAATTAAAGCTTGTGTTTTTAAAAATTTAAAAGAAACCGTGTTTTATATCTGTCTTGCAAACCACACACGCACACAATTATATA
>DWJZ01008441.1:0-11354 GCA_018249125.1 Asbolis capucinus
TTTTTAGATTTACCCATAAGAGTTAGGCCCTTAAACGCAAAAAATGAGGATTTAACTTTGCTTAAGTTTCTCTAAAGAGTTACGTCCTTATTGTTTTCTGTCTTCTACATAAACTGCACATTTTTGTTGCCTTGCCATTAATAAAAATGTATGCATACTAAAACTTCCAATATTCTCTTCAGACCTCCGAAGGAACCAGAATTGTTGCCGCACGAGAGGGAACTAGCACGAAGATTAATAGGACGATTTCGAAGATCTAGGAGTAACATCACCACAACACTTGTACCTTTCCTACGACCACTAAGGACTACACACAGTGCAAGCAACAATATATCCGATCCTGTTTCACCCTATCACTCAGCGGTATGACATTCGGGAACGTTTTCGTCCAAAAACAAATGTAATCCTTTAAATAAAACTTTTTGAAATTGTCTTATTTGTTTTAATCGAATTGAGCTTATTAAATAATGTTGTACAAGATTCATTTTATGAGAGTATGGCTTCCGATATGTTCTTAAAGTTTTGCGTAAAAGTATATTCAGTCGTGGCAGTAGAATTAAGTTGACTGTTGATGTCTGGGGGAGCGTCAGCCTCTCGCCGGGCTACTCTGTGGGCGAAACCCCGTCGCACCGCTCTGTCGACAGATCTCATGACGCTGCCATGTCGCTCCGGGCCCGATCGTAAGGCACCAGCGGCTTTCGCGGCTTTCTCTGTAATAGAATTAAAGAGGAAATTCAAGTATTACCTAATGCCATTTTAAAACATCTTGGAACCTCTCTTCTCTTCATGTAATGTGCCATTTTGTTTTGCTGTACCTAGAAATGCCTAAAACAGCACTTTATTACTACTTCACCAAGCTGCCCCAGTGCGGAATAGTTTACTACTTCACCAAGCTGCCCCAGTGCGGAATAGTGTAGTAGCTAGCAGTTTTTATGCCGCCTATAGTCCCCGATATGGCTTTGACACCTGCTGACTAACGATAACTATGTGACGTCCGAAGTAGGGAAACGTTCAAGACATTTTTGACACTGGTAGTCACCCATCCTCTTTCTTCGCGCATCCACTGTTGCTAACTCGGCCGATTACAACCGACCAAGATGCCAGGATATAAAACCTATTGAAATACTCTAATTTACAATAGGTGTAACTTTTTTCGAAATTCAAATTATTTATTTCTTCTTAGGAACTTGTGGCTTGCCCATCGAACATAAGACACATATCCGTGTACCCACAGAAATAAGATATACGTACCCATCGATTCCACAGAATTTTGTACGAAGCAGTAATTAAACCCAATACCGATTCCAAGGACCATTACAGTAATAATTGTGATCATCAAACAGCATGTCAGCATTGCACATACTGTGCACAAGGATATCCTAGAAAATAAATAAATTAACCATTTTTATCTGTGGCATCAATATCACGACGCAACTTTTTTGTCCCCCTGTGGGGTTCAGGGTTTCCTCTCGCAATGTGGGAGATGAAGAGTCTACCTCGCCGGTCAAACTATTAGTAGACATTACACACCTTCGGAAACTAGTGGACAAACTTATGGAGATTACGATGTTTTCCTTCACCGAAGTAAGTGCGCTCAGGATTCGAATCTCGCCTTATATTCGAGAGACCTAATATTCAAACCGCAAAATTCTATTACATAAACATGTGGCGGGATATGGAACCAGAACTGGGCCTACAGCCTACTTTGTACTCAGGCTGTACTACTTCGTAGGACACCCGTAGTTAGCGATGGCCCTCTAGCCTAGTTGCCCGAGTACGATTCCAGATTTAGGCAGATTTTTTATATTCAATAAGTTAGTACTTGACTACGATACCACCTAATGGTAAGTGGCGACGTAGTCTTTGATCGTAAAGTGCAGAAACTTAGTAAAATAAATTGTTCGTGTGTTTTCTATGGCACCCGCAATACAAAAACCTAGTGCGAAGATATGAGTATGTAAGAGTTTAGTAATAGCATGACCGAAATCTACATACAAGTATTGAATATCATACCTTTCCAATGCATCTAGGACAATTGAAACGAAGGAACTTAAAGAACAACACACGCAACCCATTCTGAAGGTCTAACATTTGTTTATTTGTGGTGACCCAATCGTTATGATTGAGGCTTCAAAACCTCCAATAAACTCATAATTTTTTAATCCTAGATTTTTTCAGACCATCTGATTTATAAAAACTTCAGTGACATCGTGTCCAAGAATAAATTTTCATGACATTTTTATTTCTAACAACTATTCACTATACATAGCTACCTTTTACATATGAACCTCTAAATCCAAATAAATATAGAATACATATAACATGTTGATATCTGTTAGTATGCCGTGTTATTTTTTTAATAAAATCTATTATTTATATTTAAAAAAACCTACAGCCTGGACCAACGACAGAAACTAAGTACCACCAGGGCCCAATCTCCAATATTATCAAGCCTATAGCGTAATGCGTTACCTCATGCATAACATATGAAACATCTCCACACGTACTTGGTACCTTGTTAGCTCTGCCACGACTTCTCTGACAAGTGTTTAGAATGAAGTATAATAATTTGTATTCAGTTACACGAGTAGTCGCTTACAAGCAACTCAGTTCCGTGTCTACTGGTATATGGAAAGAATGTATTCCCTTTCCCCATGAGTAGGAGAGGAAAGGATGGAAAAAATAGTTTTTTTCTTCACTTTATGCTCATTATACGCTTCACCTTGCACCTCAACTCAACTCGCAATTCCTCCTATTCTCCATTCGCTTCTCCACTTGTACGACTGTGTAAACAGTGTAAAAGCGGTCATAGATTATACAAAGTTGACACATTAGTCACATCGACATTCGTTATCATTGACAACAGACTTATTGACATGACATGAACAGCATGAACTGTCGAAGTGGAAATGGCAGACGAAAATACGGAAAAAACACCGAAACATTTTAAACGGGCTCCTAATAAAAATTATGCTGTCAAGAAACGTTTACCTATTCGTCCTAAAGACGGAGATAACGTCATATTTATAACTAAAAAAACGAATTTTAAGGTAAAGTAATGTAAACATATTGGGATTAATGATCAATTGTTGGCTTAGGTTGGATGTTTTGCATAGGAATATGCTTGTTCATAATAAAACTTTTGAATTTATAGGCACAGTTAGATAAATGTTGTGATCTGCTAACAAAGGGAGAAAAAGAAATTATATTGCATGGACTAGGAGCTGCAATTCAAAGATGTTGTAACTTAGCTTTGCAACTTGAGATATTGTTCTCAGGGACCTGTCAAATTGAAGTAAATACTAGCACGGTAGACTTAATAGGTGAGTATTTTACTATGAACGTGTATCTGTTTACTTATCACTAATTTCTTATGTGTGTGACTGCAATAATCTTATTCAGATGATTTGGAGCCTCTAACAGAAGATGTGGACTTTGGAGCTCAAGTGAGGCATTCGTCCTCCATTCACATCCGTGTTTTTAGAACAGCAATGCTTGGAGCCAACCAATAAGAATGTTTTTTACACTCAACGAAATTGTGCAGTGGATTGGACTAACTGTTTTTGAAATATGGATACATTTGATAACTATAACGATATTCTCAGCATTGTTAGCTCTTAAGATTGATAAAGTTATAAACAGTGCTTGGTGGACAATATTTGCCCCATTATTTGTCAGTGATGCCATGAATGCTTACTTCTGTTGCATAGTATGTATAAGAATGAATTTAGAAAGCTCTTATAAGGCTTCATTATACCGGGCATCGTGGAGTGGCATCTTTCTAGGATTAACTTTTGTTTTTAAATTTTTGTTGTGTAGAAAATTACAAGGAGATCCTGGTATAGAGTACAGTGAAGTGTTTGCACCACTTTTTATTCTGTTACAATTAATAGCAGTAAGAGCATGCCAGTTACATCAGTAAGTTATTTTCTATGTCATATATTTTAAATAACAATTGTTAAGAAGTAAGATAAGATAGTTGTTTTAATTAAACACATATTTTAAGAATAACTTCTATATTATTATTAATAATAACAAATATTAGAAACTAAAGATAACTGTTATGGAACGAAACAAATTTTTGAAAATAATTATCATTTTATTATTTTTGCTAGAAAATTTAAGATGTATTTGTATTAATGAGTAGAAATTAAAAATATCAAGATAATATATTAATCATAAAGAATCTCAGTGAAACATACTAAAAAAGCCACCTCTGCTTTTCTTTTCTTCATTACCAAAAGCAAAATTAAAGTTTCCACTCTGAGGTCGACCAGAATCAGGTGTGGCGTCTGCAGAATTGGTTTTACCAAAAAATAATAGGGCTGTTTTCCGAAACCCTAAAAGTTTCAGTTATTATTTAGGGACAGTAATATTAGTGTCTTACACAAATTACATCTATAAAAAACCTGTAAGATGAATCTTGGCCTAGGTATATTTAGTACTCACCTCCTAAGAAATTAGGTGCCTCCAGGGACAAAACTTCATTATTAAGAGTACTGGACACAGATACAGGTATGTCAGCTTTAGGTGACAATAATACACTTGAATCTGATAAATAATACAGAGCATATTAACAATTGAAAGAAAAAACTGACTAAGCTGCATTTACCAAATTTTTAAGGTAGACTCATCAGACTTCTAACACAGTATAAAATCTTTATAATGTTATCCTTAATAATACTAAGCTCCCTATAAAGTAGAAGTGAGTACAGCTTGGTTAACATTAAAACCCACATATTGTTCAATCACTACCTAATAGAATGATAATTTTCTATAACAATAACAAATGCTCAGCCCCTAGAATTTCATTATAAAGAGTTCACACTGTTGCTAAAAAAAGTAATCAATTTACTTATTTCCAAAATGACAACAAAAACATTTTTCTTTGGTGAATTTGTGAACTATTATTTTTTAAACTTTGGTATAAAATTTGTTAAGTTTAGTTGATTTTGCTTATCAACTGCCAATATGATATTTACCAAAAATAAGATTGCTTTTGTTCTAATAGAAGGCCATTGCAGTTTTTACCTATACATTGTGGAAACTCTTCATTATCTTCAAATCCTGTAGTACTGATAGATAGATTCAAGGAGTCTGTAATACCTCGTGGTCCATGATTGAATAGAAATCCAGATAATGGCAATTCCATATTCTTGACCTCTTCCTAAAGGAGAATATTCAATGTTGATAAATAAATCCTTACATACACTCGTATGCCCACACTAGGACTCATGTGTATGGCCTAAGCAACACTTATAACACAAAGTCAGGTTTATAAATGCCTTCCTTAGTCTGAAATCAAACCCGGAGCTTACATTTAGCAAGTAGGCTCATCATCCTAGGCTACACGGCTTTACTATTAAGCATTTCAATATATTTAGAATTAAATAAAGTCATAATCAAAACCTTTCTCTGTGGGCACTAATTAATCCTTTTGTATTTCTCTTTATATTATCTCTATAAAATTAAAAATAATATGTACCATTATGTAAAAAAAATATATCAACATTTTAAATTGTGGTATTTGTACATTTTGATGTAAAAAAATACATTAGATAAATATTTGCCATATAATAAAATTAATATTAATTGATGGTATTACCTTTGGACTTGAAACTATTACATTTTCTACCATTTCATTATCACATAGATTTGTTAATTTGCCGTCATCGCAATTTAACATTTGGTCTTGTTTCATATTTTCATTATTATTATTGCCATTACAAGAGGCAGCGTCGTTAAGATTTTCAAAAAATTTCGAGGTTATCTTCTCCTCATGTTGCTGTTTTAAAAGAAATAAAACTCTAATTTTAGGTACTATTTATTTAAGAAATATATTTTATACTGTGACAGGCAAACTACATTAGTAATACCAGGCGTTACTAATGCGTTACCGATCAAAAATACGTATTTTATATGGTAGCCTTATAATTGCTTTAAGAAACAGTTTTTTTTAATATTACCTTAAGCATTTTGGTAGGCTTGGAATACATAAACTGTGGTGATAAGTCTAAGTTACGATTTTTTAACATTCTATCTTTTATTGTGGTAAAGCTGTCATCGCCTTCTAGGCTTATTCCTATTTCCTCTTGGGATTTATTTTCTTTTGCGTTGCCTATATCTTCAAGTGAAGTCGACATATCTATTTCAGTTGGTAAATTAAATGAAACAGATTTCTTTCCTTGAGAATTCTGATTCTAATAAGAAACATACAAACAATGTATTACTTAATTTTGTATCAGGGACGTGGTATGAAGATTTTGGAAGTCAAACAGTGAGAACAGTGAGTTTTTTGTTCAAATTACTTTTGGTCATAAGGATTGTGCACAATAACTCACTACAGATCTTGCCTAGAAAAGTCGGAGATCTGGAACCCAAGGATTTCCTAAGATTTTTTTTTATTCTTCTATTTCTTTGGGTTTATGTCCCATAGCCATATCTTCAAATTGGTTTGATAGTGTGTGTTGGTATTTATTTGTGTGTGTAAGATAAGGATTAAGTTTTAAAAAACAACCTGAGAAGCATCCAAAAACTGTAATGGTGGATTTACCACATAATCTTCGCTCGCCATTTCTACTTCTTCTATTTCCTCTGATACCAACAATTTGGTTTCCTGATCTGCGTTTGAGTTGTTTTTCTATAAAGTAAAAGCAAAAAACATGCCGTAATATTACTATTGAATATTAACTATCTAATTTCCTCGCATTTATAAAGCTCTACTTGGTTTATTGTAGTATGTTGCCTGTTATGTATAAATGTAAATATACTTAAAAAGTTTTGACCATTGGGTTGGCCACTAACCGCTCCATCAATTCGCACTGGAGCAGCGTGGTGCCTCTTAACGTCTTAATATCTAGGCTATAGTGTCCTCAGACCTCCTCAGTTATGAGGAGGGTCCTTTGCTCAGTTCACAAATCAATGGGTTGAAGCCGCGGTTACCTACCTCTTCGGGAATGTTCGGAATTTTCTCGTATTGCTCCGTATTGTTCGATGATATAAGATTACACTTTGTAGTCTGAAATTGGTTAACTTCTAACTTCTTTATTAATTCATAAGTCTCCTTTTTATCCAGTTTAATGTCTTCTAAAATGTGTAATAATTTTTTCTCCGAATAATTCTTATTTTTATCATCATTTCTAGCACAATTATCCAATGGTATATCAAAATAGTGTGAAATATCCTCTTTATCCTTTAATTCTGTTCTGGGTATCTTACATGGTTTTTCTTCCAAATTTCCGAGTGTTGAAGATGGTCTCTTGTCGGGTATTGTATTTTGTGAGTCAAGTTTATGTATCTAAGGAAATATACAATTAATAAATAATAAATAAATATCTTTGGTCAATTCACATACAGCCGTCTGACCCCAAACTAAGCGTTAGCTTGTACTATGGTGATCAGATAACTGATAAATATACATATGTATATAGTTTTAAATACATAATTAAATAGATATTTTTATTGCACACCCAGACACACAGAACAAACATTCATGCTCATCACAGAAAAGTTTGACCTGGGTGGGAATCGAACCCACGACCTCCGGTGTAGTAGTCAGGTTCACTAACCAATAGACCAACCGGCCTATCTGCAATTAGAGCATTCTATAGCATGTACATTATATTATAACATCAAAATAAGTAGGAGCATTTACCTGATCTAACTTGATGCTAAAAATATCTAAATCATTATTTTGTAAATGTAATTTTGGCAACTGAAAAAGAAAGAAAATATGAAGAATGTTCACATTTGATTCAAAGCAATTGATCACCTTTTCCTTACCTCCAGTGGATCTTTTTCAGAATGATTACTCACGTTACTCCAAGTATCCTCCAGTTTCGATTCTTGTGTACATTCAGGTATTTGCTTTTCATCTGCAAGTGTTTTGTCATAAGATACTTTACCCTTATTTTTATCTTCCTCTCTTTCTAATATTTCTACTTCATTCGCAACTTCTTTTATCTTGGCGTTATATTCGTTAATCTTTATTAATATTTCAGTTCTTTCGCGTCCTAAGTACTTAGCTAGTTCTACTATACGCGCATTGTCTGTTGCTTTCAAATTGTCCTCTTTTATTTTTATTTCATTTCTTACATGTTTGGCTTCGTTAACAAGAGCATTTATATTAGCTTGTACTGTCTGACTCCTGTTTTTAGCTTCATTTAATTTTTTGACAATTGGTATATTTTCATATCGTTCTTTCGTCACTAACCACATGTCCTCATATTTTTTCTTTCCTGTTTTTGTACGCTCTAAAATCTCCGCCTTTCTTTCTTTGCTCAACAAATACTCCTTTTTGAGTTCTATATTTCCAGATTTTATTGTTTCAATTGCTAAATTCAGGCTGCAATTTTGTAAAAAATATTACCAGTTTTTGGTTAATTGTTCCAATGTTGGCCTCTCAGCCGGGCCATGGATCGAATTACACACACGTCTATTTTCAAAGGTATGTATGTAATTACTAGAAGTTAATCATCATTTGCTTCGATGTAGAAAAACATCGTAAGTAAACACGCAATCTTAAGAGTTCCCCATAAAGTTCTTGAAAGTTTGTGAAATCTACCAATCGGCACTTAACCAGCGTGGTGGACCGCTACCACTCACTGTGAGTGTCACCCAAGCCTTGCAGTTGGACTGTGATGAGATGCACGAGGATCTTAAGAATAATTTAAATGCTTTATTTAAGCAGATGATCACTATATTATTTTGTATTACCTTTTAATTTCCTGCTCGGCACAATTTATTTCCGATTCAAGTTTTAAATTGCTGCTACTAATATACTTGCATGTCTCCTTTTGTCGATCAAACTGTTTTCTTAGCTTGTCTAATAGAAATTTTTGTGCTAAAAGCAACAATAAATTAGATAATTAATTCAATACGAATTTTACATGTTTGTTAATGGACTTTTTTATGCCATAAATAGACAAACGAGCAGATCAATCGTCTATTCTGATGGTAACGACGATTGCTTGCTAGGAAGAATTGACAAAGAAATCCCGGGGCCAACAATGACACTAACGGAGCCCGGTACTCACCAACCAAATATCGCGTCAGGACGGGATTCAGAAAAATAATGGGAAGGAGGTTGGCTAACGGGGACGGGGAGAAAGAAATGTTTCTCGAGCCCGGATCACTGTCCTTTATAGACTGATTTAAGCACGGTGAGGGCTAAATTACAATTACTTGTACATTATATGGGACTTCATAATGAACTAGTTTATGCAACCATCATAAGTTATCCGATAGATATTATACACGACAACTAATATCCGTCAAAATAACTTTATCACGCTCTAAACTGACTATAGTAATTGGGTGCTCTGGTAATTTTGGCATTGGGTCAAATTTTTACTACTTATTACAAAAATATTTCTTACCTTTCATACAATGATTGGATATTAACATTTTTTCTTGAGAAATTTCTACTTCATTTGAAATAATTTTTAATGCTTTAAAATTTTGTGAATCTGCCATTGTACAATTTTATTACTAACCCCAAACTTTCAAATCAAAGCTCCAAAAATTAATCCCTCTCAACGCTGTAACTTTAACAATATTTTAGGTTTAGGTAGGTAATCAGCA
The DNA here is from genome assembly GCA_018249125.1 of Asbolis capucinus. Classification (NCBI taxonomy): domain Eukaryota; kingdom Metazoa; phylum Arthropoda; class Insecta; order Lepidoptera; family Hesperiidae; genus Asbolis; species Asbolis capucinus. Next base: position 9,583 of record DWJZ01008441.1, read on the forward strand.
GTAATCAGTTGGCGGGAAACATTTCTTTTTAAACTGCATTCTCAACGTGTTCATGTTACTATATATTCAGCCGTGCAATAATTTCATTAATTTCTTGCATGTAAGTAGTAGTATAGCAAAGTCCATTAATTAATCTATTTAGTAAATATATTATCAACACACAACGTTTGACTTATATTTAATATTATAATTAATTTTTCAAATTGAGAACGACGAGAAGGTAGAAGTCGACTAAACGTAAATTATGATGAACGGAAATGTATTATTTATTTTTTAATTTTCTTTTTTATAATTTTCAAAATGAATAAACAAATTCAGTAACAACATAATTAAACGGGAATTTATCATTTGACTCTCACTCAGGATATTGCCGAGTTGAATCTTTATCGTTTGAAAGTATTTGAGTTTATTAATTGAAAACAAAAAAAAACTTTTCTTTCATTAGTCTAAGCAGTAATAAAGTCAAATCGGTAAAAACATCGTGAAGGAACCTATGTACATACTACAGAATTTCCAATAAGGTTTCTTAAATATGTGCGTAGCGTACTAATGAGTAGTTGGGTAGGGTGGTAGTATATCCAGCTTTTGACTCAGATGACGAGCAAGCTAGATCTTGTTTTACATTAAATTCGTAATATTAAAAAAATACTTTCTTGACAATTATAAGTACATTACACAGATTCCAAGAGCGGCAGCTGTTTCTATTCAATCTTCTCGGTATTTTTAATTTGGCTAGTATTTACTTTTAATCTTTTAACGAATTTTTTTGAGGTTTGGCTAGTATTTACTTTTAATCTTTTAACGAAGTTAAACGAGTGCTCTAGTTCGATAAAACTATTTTTTTCATAATTTTGACGAGGGGACACACTAATAAACAATAAAATCCGATTACAGATTTCGATGAAACTTTGTCAAGTTATTACTTATATCCCCGATTAACAATTAAGATACTTTTTATTCCGAATAATTCCCAGGCTTCCTTGGAACAGAGGAAGAAAGTTTGTATTTGAATTTTGTTAAATATCAACCGATTTGCTTTAAATTTATAATAAATATTACTTATTTATATTAAGGAAATACATGTTTCTCAGTCTTTTGATATCTTGTACTGAAAAGAAAAAAAATGCAGATATTTTGAAATTTTTAGTACAAGTTTCTGGGTGATAGGTGTATATGTTTATTTATCATTAATTTTATCCTCTAAAGCAAGGGTACCCTAAGTGAACGCCGCGGCGCCCTGGCGCAACCGTAGAAAATAAAGAGGGGCACCGTGAGCCGATCCTCTATCATTATTCGGAAATACAAATTTTCTTATTTTTGATTTTATTTTCTGTCTAAATTCTTTCGTAATAAAAACTGAATTTCATATAGGGGATGTTTTCATTTTTGTTCGAATCTCCCTATTACTATTATTGTAGGTACCATTTCTTTCGACTATGTGTGATTCAAATAGCTAGGAGGGACGCCCGCCGTGACAAAACACTAAACTTCTAACTGCGCCGCAAGTTATTGGTTACACTTGCTCGAAAGGATAGTAAATGGGGATGAGAATTTGTACTAAAATACCTTTTAATACATGTTGTGATTATTCCTGCAATGACTTTAAATCATGAAAAATACTTAACAATCAGGTTACTTTTTATATCTATACCGGGGTTACCTTGGGATACGGGACACATACCAAAAATTTTTGAATATTAGATAATTTTTTTATTTCAAAGGTGTCTTGAACATTGATGCGTTTTTTTAATCCGTCAGTCTACACCTATTAC
>DWJZ01008442.1:0-11354 GCA_018249125.1 Asbolis capucinus
TATTTAAATAATTATAAGCTATTCCAACGTTCATCCCACACTCGATGTTTACTAATGAAACTCGCTGCGATGTCACTTCGTTTGACATTATTTTGGGCGCGAAAAATATTATCTGTACTTGACAAATAATTTGTCCTATACATACAAATAAATTAGATAGATAGATATGTTATTGTTTTTTTTTTATATCATGTTTTCATGTTTTTATATCATGTTTTTTTTTATATCATGTTTTCATGTCATTTTTAATACACTTATGAACGTCAGTTTTTTGGAATCTACCATCGTTTCGGATATTTGCCATAATAAAGAGGAGAAGAAACGACCAAAGAAACTCCTTGGTACATCTTTTGAAAATAATGCCAACACTAATTACAAACATTTTGAATCAATCTTGAATGGAACCGGTTACGAATGTTATTTATGTCCAAACATCTTTGTCATGAATTTATTAATGAACACTATAATACCCTTTCTTTTACTAATTTTAATTTTATTTCCTTAATTAATCAAGAATAGAATAGAATCTAAACGGCGATTTTTATAAATTTGACTGCATTTGCCTGCGCTTATTTCAGAAACGAAAGTTCAAATTTGAATGTACGTATTCTGCTAAGCTTAATAAATTAAGCTCATTAAGCTTGAACTAACATTAAATGGTCTTATCTAAGTAAGTTGATTTATGAAATGAAATGCATTTATGTCGTTTTAGGAACCAATAGGTCACTTAACGAAAGTAACAATTAAAAAAAAAGTCATAAATTTAAAACTTATGTATGTTAATTTGAAGAATCTTTTAGCCTTCATTAGTCATATCGAAGAAAAGCGAGAGTAGATTAACTAAATATGATGAAATAACTGTTTTTAAATTTTTACCCGATGGATAGGAGGATGATGTTTTTCAAGCGTATGTATGTATTGTATGTAAGCGTATGTTATGTCCATTTCTTTGTCGTTCCCCTTATTGCTTTCAGTATAAGAGCGAAAATTCTATGTATGAGTTCCGGAGTATTTGTTACGCCGATAGACTCACGTGCCAATCAATGTTTAAATTTTTACGAAATTTCTAATGAAAAAGTTAAGCAATAGTGGGCGCGGTCGGTAGGAGGATGGGTGACCGGTAATAAAAGATTTATGAGCGATTCCGTGCTCCGGAGGGTACATAAAACGATTTTTTTTTGGAGATTGTATCGGAAGAAACGCTGCCAGCATCTTGGGTACTGCAGCACAGCGGCCTACCTTTTTACATTTATTTGAATTAGTTTAATTTGTATGTATATATTTCTTTTATTTTAATGATCTTAATTTATTTCTGTAAAAATACAAATAATAATAACTTAATATTTGTAAATAATAATTTATTATTTATATTTTCTTACTAAATAAACTTATAGTAGGGGTAATGTAGCTAATCAAATCAAGCTATAATTACAGACAATAAAGAATAAATTACGTTGAATTACGGATACAAAGTATATAATAGCCGCACACATACCTGCCAATTAACTAAATTAACCTGTGACAATTGTACACCTAGATAATATAATTGTACACCTAGATAATATAATGGTATACCCGGACTTTGTTTTATTATGTATTGTCACTAATGTTAATGATTCAGAAAAACACGCTTGAATCGTAGACGATCCAGCTATGTTTGCTTATTTAGCGTCCGAGGTTCGATTCCCGGATTTTTATGTGATATATAATTGGTGGTGTTTGTGCTATTTGAACCTTCTTAGAAATCATAGTGCTTTTTTTTTTTTACTCACACACGGCCATCTGACCCCAAACTAAGCGTAAGCATGTGCTATGGTGATCAGATAACTGATAAACATACATATATACTTTTAAATACATACTTAAATAGATATTTCTGTTATACACCCAGACACACAGAACAAACATTCCTGTTCATCACAGAATAGTTTGACCTGGGTGGGAATCGAACCCACGACCACCGGTGTAGTAGTCAGGTTCACTAACCACTAGACCAACCTGTCATATTACAATTATTAACTTAAACATATTTTTAAGGGTGGCACAACCCACATTCAGATCAAGCTTCTCTTGATCAGAACATGGATATCAGTCAATTTGCATCAGCGGTTTTTTTTATTAACCACAGACGAACACACTTTAGGTTTTAATGTATCTGTTTTATATGCCCAGACTTTTGAAATAGATTAAGATAATATAATACATTTATTAGTATTATATATATCATAAATTCACAAAAATAGTACATACAATGCCTGCTAATGTGTATATAATTTGCGATTGCTTTATAGATCAAAACCAATGCTTAATATTTTCTGGCACGCTCCGCTAGATGGCGTTTGGGATGGATGGAAGTTCGCTAAGGGTCCTCGCGCCGTCGCCGGTCGAAAAAAAAACAATAGGATCGGAAATTTGGGTTCGGGCATCAAATAATATTTCATCTTGTCTGCGATGGCTCCTATCTACTAACTAACTTATATATTTATTTGTATACTAATATTTTTAAGTAAAATTAAACTCTATTACCAAGTTACAAACTTTAAAATACAAATACATATCTTAAAATTATTCGTCTATTTAATGAAGACGTTAGCCTCTACGATCGTACTAAGTAAACGTCGGGCCGGGTCTGACGCCCCGGACCATCTCGGGCCGGCGGCGAGCGACAACGGCTCGCTGTATTCTAATGATTCATGAATGTCGATGGCTGATTCAAAAAGGAAACAAACAAACTAAAATACCAAACAAAAATCAGTCGGAGGTAAGTGGTTCTATGTGCTACTGCTATGGAGACACTGGTATTTACATCGAGGTCTACGATCGTGTTGCAATACGTGAGCAAGCTGTGCGCTAGCGAGGCATGCCCACGTCCTACGGCCGGCACACTCGCACCGGACTCCTACTCGCTAACCCTACCACGATTAAACAAAACACCTAAGCGGCTCGGCTCCTCGGAATTATCATGCAACACGCTGCATCACTCTGTTGGGAGGATTCATTTAATCGGGTACTAAAGAATTGTGAACAGAACATACAATGTACAGCAATAATTCTAAAATTCACTCACACAAAAGCACATGAATAATACTTATACTTAATATAATAATACTTTTATATTTGGTTATTCGCTTGCTCGCTTTATACACATTGTATGTTTATTAATTTGTGGATACATGACAGAGAACGAGTAGATATTAAAACATTGGTGCTGGAATAGGTATTGGATTAAAATATAATATAATATATAAACGATACATAAAGCAAGGAGGGTGTACAGACGCTACGGGGCTACTCCACGAATTATATACGATAAATACATACATCTGTCGTTCTAAAATAAATACCAAGCAAATATAATATATGTATACTTCTCTACCATATATGTATACTTAGTGTTTTTGATAAAACTAAACATATTAACGTTCAAAAGTAGGTAAATTCCAAGGAGCCTCTCCGCAGGACACGATGCTGGGAGGGGGGGAAGCAAGCCGCTATGGGGTCGAAGAGCACACTTCACGAGCGTTAAATCGAATTACTTAGCGAATGGACACCGCCAATATCGCGAATACAATAAAATTTATCTATTAGTACAACACTATCTTATTATTCTTTCATTATTTTAAAAGAGATATAATTTATGTTCAAATATCATAAACAGTTCCTGGCAGATTAAAATATTTATATACAAAAGCGTTTACATAACAAATAATTTTTCACTAGACAAGTAAAAATAAAAAAAAAATTACTAAAATTTCCATAAAAGTTTCGTTCACAACTTATTATGTGATAGTAGTAATAATACCACGACATTAATGAATGACGTAATTCTTCCGCACGAAAATAATTTTAAGAGAATCTATCTCATCATAAAACATGGAAAATTAAAACTAGTTGACGTAACAGAGATCTCGAATATTGTGGCGTCGTCGATATTGGCGGGCGTGTGTGGGTGTCGTGTGTGTGTGTGTTACCGGAGGGGGCGTGGTGTCACCGCCACCAGCCGCGCGCCTTGCACATCGGCTCATACTCGCTGCCGACAACACGCGCGCGTTAGTACTTCCATCACTACCTAATGCTTGCTCAACAACTCCTAGTGAACGCTCACGACGAATGCGTTACGTCAATGGCAGGAGGGAACAAGCCCCAGCGTGGCGTAGGACTTGTTACAAAAAATATTTAAAAACTTCTTTTCTCGAAAAGCCAATGAGTGTAACTGCTCAATGCAGGCTATACAATATAAAATATTATTTATGTTATATTCATCAAATAGACTAATAACGTTTTGTTAATATATCGAGCGACAGGGTGTACATAACTAATCTACGCCTTGATTGACATTTAATGGCGGTGAGTGAAAACAAATTAAAATTAATAAAATCGAACTGTTTGTTAGGGTAGTCAAGACGGTCGGTCGCGCCTAAACCTTTTTTACAAAAAAAAAAACAAAGGATTATTTCATCTCAATAATAAACCGTTTCTTGCAGCTTTTATTGCAGATTAACTTTGTTATTATGGATCTAGCTAGAGGCAATTTAAAGATTAAGTGAAGAACATAAATGTGTGTGAAAATTACATCAAAGTTGTTATCGCTCCTAGCTGGCTTTCGATTAGTTTTACCCGCTCCAGGATGCTCACAGCCATCTGTATCCTAAGAGCTGTCTCGCGCCTAATCCCTGTCGAAGCGTCACAGTATTTCGAGTATTATCTTCTCACGACGTATGACAGACCAGTGGCATGTGCTTATTTACAAACCAAATGTGTAACACAGTAATACCGCCAAAAATGAAGTTAAACTTTCTACCCGACGAACAGCTCTTCAACCGCACAGGGACGCGCCGGCGCCGGGTCGGCGGTGAGCTAATGAACTCTACTCCATACATGACAGAGTCCACTTTCACTCTTTCAAAGAGAGAGCGAGAGCCGGTGGAGCTAGCTATGAGGCTCCCTCTCTCTCCTGCCGGCCGCGCGCCGGTGTCTACGGGATAGGGTGCAAACAACCCAGGGGAACATCACACAGACCGGACTCGGGGAACGTTAACACAGCTCGCAACCAAACATAAATTAAACAATATTCCAAACTAAATTAATTTAAATCAACCGAAAGTAAGTTAAATAATACGAATTGTTTGCAGCTATCGTAGGACACCTCTAAAAACGATCCGATCATATAATCTTCCCTATAAGGTACAGTTTTATAAACACCTGTACGTAATGACGGCGCACGCGCGCGACGTCATGCGTCCGTCATATGGATGCATACAGTCAGTAAGTAGTGTTGCAAACAATTCAAACACAACAGTAACAATGACGATGGCAGATGAATGATCCTTAACTTAACATCGGCACCGGAACCGCAGCACTTCGTTCACGACTACTCGCTGAAACGTGTGATTGCTGCGGTTTCAGTTAAACATGAAATGCGCAGACAATATCATTAGTACGAGTAGCTCATGAACCAGCTCTCATGATTCAGATCACTTGCATTCATAATAAAAGGTATAACTAAATTGTCTGCTAAAACATTACTGAAATATCTCGGTGACTCATTACATCTTAATTATATTTCAGTAACTTTTAATTTTTTTGTCATTTGAGGAAAATTATAGTTCCATGTGTGAAATGTTGAAAAACAAGATTGGGAAATATATTTAAAGAAATTATACGTCAGTCAGTAAATCTTACGTACAAATATAACGAAATAATCGACAAAGAGAACATGTAAGCGCGCGAGCTTGCACGTGCATTTGAGGACGGCCCCACAACACTCCAGAGCTTTTCTCGTGGTTTGTGTTGATCTTAAGATTATGGGCAATTTTGAACTGTAATTATGGTATAATTATGATGAAGTGTAATTAAGTTGTAACCTTTGCCACGACCTCTTGGGATAGAGAGAGAGGGCGCGCCGCAAATTTAATCAGATTGGAAAACATTCGTAAATGTGAGTGTATTGCAAATGGTACACTTTATTAGTAAAAAGTCGCTGTCTAGTGAGTACAAAAAGATATAACTCCGATAGTTTTTGTGTATGTGCCTCTGTCTGTGTGTTTAAAAATGGTAGTGCGGTACGTACGCCTCGACGAGGGGTCCGGGGTATGGGTCGGCGTGTCGGTAGAGGCGCGCCAACCGCTGCGCCACCAGCAGCGCCGGCGCGAACAGCACCACGCACCACGCCAGCGAGATCCAGTACCCGTTCTGCAATCACAACCGCACTAATATTCACAAAACAAGACTTCCCTCCGCCTTCGTTAAGTTTTTCCTTCACTGATATTGCTTCGTCTATTTACTTATTGCTGTGTGTCAAAAATATATCTTATGGTAAATGAATCAAATAACAAGCGATATAACTTAGTGAGAAAGTTGTATTCATTGACTGTAAGGTTAGCCACTATCTTTTTCGTCAGTTCTTGGAATACTAGGATAAAAACATTGGCTGATTAACATTTGTTTACAGTCAGTCCTTGTGCATAACGGGTTCAAGATTAATAACAATTGTATTAAATTAAAGTAAATATAAGGATGTAGAGACCGTGGGCATTAGCACGGCACGGCAGGCGGAGTCACGCGTGGCATTGAACGCGTTGGACAGCGGCCCGCAACGGCCCACCTCCAGCCGCGCCGCGCGCACCACGCGCTCCAGGTACGCGCTCAGTTGCGCGCCCACCGCGCCCGCCCACTCGCGGGTCATCTGCACACACACATACATTACTATAATTATCAATCGAACATGATGCAGTTACGTGCTGCAGTTAAAGAGGCTTACGAGCCCAATTCGATTTATAGGGTTGATCTTAAAAAAAATGCAACTCGCTGGCGCAGTTTCGCCTATTTAGCCTTACACTACGCTGCGTCTATGCAGTGTTAATTAAACTGTTAAAACTATATTATCATAGGTTTATGAAAGTATCAGTGTGTAATACTGACGTTCTGTATGAGGTCGGGCCCCTGCGTGTTGAGGAAGCGCTCGGCCTGCTCCGTCTCGTGCATGAGGTACGAGATGGCCTCCTTCAACGAGGAGTGGTTGAACCGCAGCCCGTCGCGCAGCTTCGTCGCCGTCGTCTGCATGACGGAACAATCAGTATCATCACTTGCTTTAAACTGAATCGCTACGATACCGAATCTGATCGCTACATGTTCCTATGATTATACCAATTATTACATTACATCATATTATCTATTGAGGAACATGCCAAGCAGTCACTCTTTATATATTCAGGTAGGATCAATACTTGACACCCACAAGTTAGTTGGCATTTTTGACAGCAGGAATTAGACTGAATATATCGTAAACATTATTTTTTTGTGTTTACAAAGGCGACATTTTGTTTGAACCGTTACCACTGCAACCAAGTGTCAGAGGTTTTTAAACTACATGAATACTTTGAACACAAATACCTTTGCCACTCTAGCTAAGGTTTAACAAGGTTTATTACATTATCATTGCAGGATAACCAGCACATGAGCTGTATTGTGGTGCAGGTACTCACATTGAGCATGTCAGTGTGCTGCAACATGCGGGTGACAACGTCCTCGTGCAGCTGTCGCAGCAGCGCGGCGGCGGCGCGCAGGTCGGCCCGCAGCGCCGCGAACCCGGCGCGGGATCTACCCTCTACCGACCGCGCCGTGGCCTCCAGCTGCCCTGCCAAGCCGTCGAGCGACAGGGACGTCATGTTCGTCTCCAGCTGTACACACATCACACCTCATTCATCACTGTGAGACTATTGAAGTCTACCGCATTTATACATGCGGTCCGGACTTGAAACAGTCAAAGCTCGTTTACAAGTCAAACATCACGGCAGCCAACAAGACGAGGTAAACTAATAATATGTGTCCCGTGACAATAATCTGATCTCATGCTGTAAGGTAAACCGAATTTGTAACGGCGTCACATCAGTTTAAACGTGAATTTAGTAAATAGTTCTAAATAGCATGAATGTACGATCACCGTTATTTATGGACATTAGCTGTAATAAAAACATCTCTAACGACGACTTAATGAAAAAACAAAAACGAGATTAAGATCCTTCTAGATCCGTCTTTCCACTGAATATAGTCGAGCATGAGCTGTGTGTTTTTATGTATGATCTAACCGCGTGCAGGATCTTGTCGAAGTCGAACTCGGAGAGTCCGGTGTCCGCGAGCCGGCGCAGCTTGTCCTTGGCGGCGTCGTGCAGCAGCCGCAGCGGCGCGCCGCGCGGCATGGCCGGCCGCAGCGCCGCCGTGCGCCGCGCTATCTCCGCGTCCGCCTCCGCCTGCAGCGCCGATAGGTCGTACACGCGGTGCAGCTGCAGCGTCTGCAAACGCACACACACACATATACAGGGAAAATTATGATAATGTCTGCCTCCCATTGATGGCCCACTACTGAGCACGGGACGCCTCATATTGACCTAGAGCATACTCTACCACACCCCCGCACGAGGGGTTAGTGGCCAACCCAAGTGTCGGAATTTTTATGCCACCCGAAGGCTTCCGACATGGCTTAATGATTAAAATCTAACGATAACAACCAATACCCACGGCTTTAAGTGCCCTCCGAAGCACAGAAAGTTTCATAATTTTTTACCACTATCTGTTATATGTTGCTTAACTTTGTCGATCGCTTCCAACCGAAACAAGCCGCCAGGCTATAAACGCTTTAATTATGATAATGTCCACATGCAATGTGTGTATATATGTACAATATACAGTAGGAACTATATTGAGGTATATTATGATATAGTTATTATGGTATATTATGTCCAAAAAACGCTTTTCCTCGTGCATTCAATTAACCTACATTTTCAAATATCCGTACGCCTATCAGCAACAATCTACTCGTAGTCTACTATATACACATTGCAAATTATTTTTTTCTCAAAAAATGCCATCTCTTCATACTACATCTTGACTCTCGAGAGATGTGCAGTCGCATCTAATCGCAAGTTGTATATCACTAAATATTCTCGCCCAGTGTTTATATAGTCATATTGTCAAAAATAGACTTAATTAACCAGTGCCACTATATTTCCTCAATTCATCGATCCCAACGATCAACGCCAACCCTCCGGACACAAGACCCATCATTTGACGCACCTGATAGATGGTCCGGTTGTGGTGGCAGTCGACGAGCACGGAGCTGAGGTTGAACGAGGGGTCGGAGCGCTCGTTGTACAGCGTGTACTCCAGCTCCACCAGCCGGTCCACGTCTGAGAACCACAGGTTGCCGCGCGGCTCGCTGACACCGACAACAACACATTAATTAAAGGCAACGGTCGTCTTCACCATTAACCTAATGCATCCGGTGTCCTTGTCTCAACTTGCTGGTACGAAACAGACGGCGAGTACAACGCTATCTCCGCGACAGATGCACAAACTGTCTCGCCGGAGAATACTATATCTTAGTTGTTTATTTATTTGCACTGAATAATATATGGTATAGATCTTAATTATCTTCTATGATTGTCTTCCATTCAGCCGAGCTTGTGGCATCCTAATTTGTTACAATTATCACAAATAATAATAATAGTCTATATGAAATTAACATTTAGTACATTATCTATATGGATTAAAGTCTATTACAATTAGTCAAATAGATAAACATGATGTGATAATCAAATTTCTGTTACTAATTATAATAGACCATTTCAATAATTCAATATTGTGTGTGTGTTCCTCACGTGAGCGGGTCGCAGATGAATCGCTGCGCGGTGACGCCGACCGCGAAATACGCCGCCAGAACCAGCGCCACGCCGCCGCCCAGCAGGAACGTGATGCCCACACCGCTACAAACAAACAAACATTACTTATGGCAACCTTTATCCGTACATCTTCTCATTTTAGCGGCCAATTACTTAGAAATCTTTGAGTCAATTCCGTGTACATCAGCTTGTCAGCGTAGCTTGGACATCAGGGGAGTTTTGTAGGTGAGTGCCTCCCGAGGTGGTAGTATTGCTAAGTAAAGAGACGAACAACCGCGAGTGAGTAAGAATATCTTATTTACGTAAAACCTACATGCTTTGGCTTTCGAAATAGTAAAAAACAAATCACCACACTTATCATGAAATTAGCCTGGGATATAATCCTATCAAAAAAGGTCCCCCATTAAATTTATAAATTTCTTAGCCTTTTAACGAGTTTATGGAATAATTAAGTAATAACCAAAATGATATCGTGTTTCGTGTTGGACCGCAGTCATATTTAACCAATTAATCCCAATAAACAGAAGTTTCAAAGGCACGATACCAACAGATCATAATCATTTTCAAATTGCTTATTTGGTTACGAGTACAAGTTAGTCTTAAAATGTTTCAGATAAAGACTTTAATGCCTATTCACCATATCTTTATTAAAGTATAAATATAAAAACTCTGAAATTAAGGTTAAGCCGTCGAGATAATTATGTTTTTAAAAACAAATAAAATGCCAGCAATAAGACAATGATGGAATTGTTGAATTCATGTCGACATTGCATTGAATTCAATTAGATATCTCTAAAATTTTAGTAAATTTTAGATTGCAGAATTATTATGGTATTAATTATATTGCCATAATAATTTCTGCACACAGCCATTCCATTGCAGTGGCGCAGTTATGAGACGATTGTCCGTCTGTTCAGTTACTAGGGCTACGGTTCCTACACAGAAACACGAACTAAACTCTGTTAACAAGAACACTTTGTTCTTAAAAAACAGTTATATTGCCTTCTTATATGAATTTAAAAGCCCACTATTGAGCATGGTTCTCTCCCCATGACTGAGGTCTAGAGCATACTCCGGATAGCGGTTCTACGCCTGATACCTGATGACACTGACGCGGCGAAACGTTAAGGACGAAGGCCCTTGAAAACTGTTACCACTATCCATGTTCCACTCTCCTACACCGCTATCCGTCTGTTGCCAAGTTAAGGCTGATCACTTTGGAGGGCGGTGCGGATGAAGGATTCAAGTAGAAGTTGAGCACTCCATGTAACAGACATACCAGAGCAGGCAGGAGGAGCCCTGCGCCTTGTTGCAGCAGTCGCCGCCGCCGTACACGTCGGGCCGCTTGCCGCACACGCCGCACACCAGCCCCCACGCCATCACGCACACTATCTGCAACCACCACCAGACACTGTAGGCTGCGGCCAGAGGGCCACTCTAATCGCGCCACAAACAGAGTCGTTAATGTTTATCACTCGTAAAATATTTTTAAACTTCGATCAATTGCGCGAATGTAGCAAACTTGTAATGTACAAAGAAATGGAAGATTTTAATGTCTCGTAAAATATTTTTAAACTTCGATCAATTGCGCGAATGTAGTAAACTTGTAATGTACAAAGAAATGGAAGATTTTAATGTCTCGTAAAATATTTTTAAACTTCGATCAATTGCGCGAAT